>WWET01000094.1:825278-835915 GCA_011038615.1 Limnodynastes dumerilii | reverse complement strand
ACTGATGGTGGCCCTGTATACAGATATAATATTCCCTAAGTAAAAAATAAGTTAACACCCTCAAAGCACCCACATCACCAGATAGTCCAGATGCCTGTGTCAGTGACAAATTTATATTAAAAAAAAGGCATAGGGAATGGTCAGGAGTAACTAAAAAAGGTGTAACTCTGCAAAGGGATAAACCATGTTGCAACAAGATGGGTGGAAATGAGTTTTAGTTTTTTTCCATACAGTGGACATATGTTGCTTTTGCTTATAACAGACAAATACAGGTTTTATTTTGTCATTTAGGCTTGAGCTACAAAATCATCATCATCAACCTACACAATGTTGTCCAGTTGGATCCTGGCCAGGTTTTAGGGTGGTTGGGGTCCTGGTCAGGCCTCCCATTGGTGTAAGCTGGGCAGAACTTTGAACCGGGGAGAATGTTTTGGGTCTCCCACTGAGTGGATTTGGATGACAATACTTCCTGATTTATGAGGGACTGTCCAAATTTGCAGGCTTATGGAAAAGAAGATGTTGTTTGTACAAATAAGGTCAGCTGTGGGTGGAGTTTGGTCAGAAAGAGGATGGAGCTTATATTAAATGATGAAGAAAACTTCACAGAGACATAATATTGAATCCCATAAGACATACTAGAGGAGCCTCCCGTTGGTGTATGCTGGGCAGAACTTTGACCTGGGAAGCCTGTTCTGGGCCATCCATTGGATGGATTTGGGTGACATCACATCCCAATATAGGAAGGACTGTCTCAGTCGCAAAAAGGAATGAGCCTTTGGATAAAGGGTGTGTGGCTTAGACAAATAAAATCAGTTGTGGATGGAGTTTGAACAGAAATGAGGTGTGGCTTATTATGAATAATGGTAAATGACATTATTAACAAAAAACTGTACATATCATCAAGCTATTAATCATTTTTAAAAAGTTCACAGTTACATCCAACTCATTGATAACTTAATAACTGGAAGATTTAAACCCAGACAACACTGGGCACTTCTAGTTTTAAATATATCAAGGGCTAGATGCTGATTTGGTCCTTTTTTATTTATTAATTAATTGAATTTATTTATTTATTGCTGTTGATCCCACTCTGGATCAGCCACAAAAAGGATACTAAAGCCTGGTAGTAAAAGAAATGCAATTAGGTTGGTTAGAGCATTTACAAAATAGCTGTAATAAAGTCAGTACTTTATAAATAGATAAATAGACAATTTGAACTCTTTAAACTCAACAGACTAAATCATATTGGCTAAGAGGTAAGATACCTTAATTTAATGATGTGCTGTGCTATAAGTTCGGAGACTGGTATCACGGCATCAACAGGATCAATCAAACAGAAAATATGTTCTATTTTTAGGAACCTGTAAAGTTTTCTGTCAGTTATAGTCTGTTAAAACAATAGCAACAAAAAAGTCTATATCTATTACAATGTTTGTTGTATTTATACTTATCTAATCCATCTTTAATATGATCTATAAACATAGAAGGGCTAGGAAAGGCAAGGCCACTAAACCAGACAGTTTCCATAGACTGGACTACACTTAAGAAAGCTTTAAGAAGGTGTGGATAAGCATGTATATATAAGCATGTATCCACACCTAACTAAAAACTCCCTCCCACAAAACCTCCCCTTTATTGAGTAGGGCCGGCCCTAGCTATAAGCAGTATAGGCGAGTCACCTATAGCGTCATCTTGTCAGGGGGGCGCCCCAGGGCAGAAAAGGAAATCCAGCACATGTGTAGCAGCTCCCCACCCTTGTAAAGCAGAGCGGTGCTGATCTTAAGTCAGCTGCCTGCCAAGGTACCACTGTACCTCCACTGTGCTCCTCTAATAGCAGTGCTGATTTTCTACTAGGGGGCACCAACAAAATTTTGCCTAGGGCCGGCCCTGCCCAGCTCTTTTCCATACCTCCCCCCAATCTGCCGTGGCACACCTCTTTCTACTTCAGAAAATAAGTGCGGTCTTTAAAGAAAGGATATACTCAATCAACGTACCTAAATGGCATGTAAATTGCGTAAATGATCCACTAGGAATGTGTAGTAGGTCATTTCTTAAAAGACTGCACTTAAGAGGCAGTTGCTTCTTATGTGTGAATACGATCCAATGGGGCTGATCCAGAGCTGCGCTCGCCGCCGTAGGTACGGAGGGCGTATGTGTAAGATTTATGAATGCATAGGATAGGCCATTTTCCTATCCTAGCCAGTCTAAATCCAGTCCAAAATCATTAGACGCAGCCTTAATGGACGCCTGTAAAGTTTTATATAGTAGCTGATGTTATGTTAAGGCAGCAGCTCCCTGGCAGTTGACATAGTTATTGAATAATGACTTTACAATCTTCAGCACAAAGTGTCATTTTAATGATGTTTTGATTACAGTAATGCTGCTTACACAGATGCCTCCTCTATCAGTAAAATAGAGACATTTATTCATATTAAACACAGACAAAAGTAGATGCCATTAGTGGCCTTTTTGCACTTTAGTATAACGCTGACAGAGTCCAACATTAATATAAGAAAAATGGTAAATTAAGATGCATTCGTATAATCCAGTGGTTCCCAAACTTTCTCAGTTCGAGGCACCCTTAGGGTCTCCATATTTTTTCAAGGCACCCCTAAGACAAAAATACAATAGAATTGAATAGAAGAAAATAGAAACATTCCACGGCACCCCGGTGAGAGCGTCACCCCAGGGAGCCGCGGCGCACAGTTTGGGAACCACTGGTATAATCTCATTTTGCCATTCCCTTGCAAAAGGCAACATTGGGCATGACTGAGTGGTGTTTATTCTTGCATAGTTTGTAGCTAAATGTTATTTTTTCATATATATTATGTTAGAAAAGCCTCACAGCTTCTTCTGAGTGTGTGGACACCTAAAGCTGTCACCATTTAAAATATTTCAGCTGAGAATTGGGAGGAAGTTGCTATAAAACTCCTATAGTGCTCTTTGCATAACATCGTAACTCAGTGCCACTTTCTGCCCTATCCAGACCTAAGTACAACGAGACAGCTGAGAGCTTCCGACAATGGAGCTGGGTTTACACTTCCAAGGGGGCGTGATTTGGTATTACAATGTATGGTATAGACTTGCCAACTCTATGAATTCTGATCCAGTCTTCCTAACCACTGTCATTTTACTTTTATAGGGTTCGGAAAACTTAAGTTAGGGTATGACTACCTGAAATGCGTTGGTGCAAGTGGATGGCTTAGCAGTGCATTCCTATGGATGTGCGAATATTGTAGTCCTGTGATTGCACATCAGTTAATCACAGATCCGATTGCAAATGACTCTGAAATGAGCATCCGGGGCCGTATTCAGACCTCGTATACGCAATCTACGTTGCAAAAAGTAACTTAGATGTCGTGACGAAATTACTGCGCATGCGCAGTAGTTCATATTGGTAAACTCCGGTCGCATATGCAATGTGGCCGGAGGTCTGAATACGGCCCCCAATCACATATGCCCAACTGAGAATCTCCTTAATGTGTTTACACAGTGCAAAATAAAGCTGAATATGTGAAAAACACTATGGACCTGATTCACACTTAAGAACGTGATAGATTCTTAAATAAATAACTAGTAGCAAGGCCACTCCCTCGGCACGCCCCTTGTTTTCAGGTTCTTAAGAGATTTACAAGTGCCATAGGGCTCCCTTAACTGTGGGTTCGTATGTGTGTGCGTAGGGCATCTAATTACGAATGTCTGCATAACCACGCCTCCTTTTGGTCATTTAAATGCCTCCCTCCACCCAATCTTCTTATCTGCCGAGTTAATTATTCATGGCACGCCCCTTCCAACGTAAATTACTACGAACCTAGCAACTTTAGGTGCGTGCTGAATCACGGCATTTGCGTTCCTAAGTCCAACATAGATTGCATATAAAAATGACTACGCATGCGCAGTATATACCTTCGTAAAAATACGCACCTAAAACAACACAGATTCTTAACTGTGAATCAGGTCCTATGTACTGACTAGTGAATCAGACCCATATAGTGCACATTACTGAGTGTGGTCACCAAATTCTGTCACATGCCACAAGCCATAGTGCACATCACTGGGTGTCTTCTGTGGCAACATGTAGCGGGACTTAAATCTGACAAAAATGCTTCTGCAGCACATTTATTATCACGGGGCCTGAATGACAAACCTATGTCATACCCTTTCTATGTGCAATTTTCTTACAGGTGATACAGACAAGGGACATTTGTTCCTATAATTTGCTCATTTCTCTCTCTTTTGTCATTCTTCACTTTTGATATTGGGGCACATTTGTGAAGTCCAGGATGCAGGCTTTAGGAGCGAGCAGGAGGTAACATAATGAATTGAAAGTTAAATCTGTAATGGCAATCGATAGCTTTGACGGCGAGTTCATTTTAGCGGTGGCAATCATAAAGTTCTTAATACTTGGGAACTTTAACAAAAGGTCAGAGCTATCATGAAGATTAAAGGTTGCTACATATTATTCCACGTTGGCTGTAATAAAGAATGGCTGCTTTCCACTGTTGTAATAAGGTTTGATGAAGCGAGAAATAAAGTGCAAAAATATACTTTAAGGAGGCGACTGTGTAATCAATATTTTCTACATTTGACTTTGATGAACTTAGATTTTTTTTTTCATTTGTGATTCGTTTAAACATTTCACCATAACCTTAACCTTTTCCAGCCATGGCCCAAATTATAGCTGTGAATTAGCTTGGTAGATAATGGCTCAATTCTTATTGAACACCATATTTCTGTGCATTATATTTATCATGGACATACAGGAAGTAGCACCTCCTACCTCTTATTCTGTTTGAACCTTTAAAATTTGCCCCCCCCCCTGCAGTTTAAGATGGCTTTGCTAGAGGTATGTCCATTATGCATAAACATCTGTATCAATACAGTCACGGGTATAACGTCTGTGGTGCACATACTCCAGGCATTGGTAGCAAGGGTGCGCTGCATCAGGATGCACTTGACAGACAGCCAACAGCGATTTCCAAACACTGACTGTTGTAGGTAGCAGTGACTGAGATTGGTGTCGGCTGTCTGACAAGTAGTCACTATTGCAGACTGTCAAATAGCCGTCGGTGATCTCAGAACAATGGCCCCAGCAGCTGCCCATGTTTCAGGATTGCTGTTGGCTGTCTGACAAGCAGTTACTATTACAATCTGTCAGTTCTGCAGAAACTGACACAGAACACTGTTGCAAAATATTACTCCAAGCCCTGTCTATGTCACTGTGCATTGCTGCAGCTACCAACATGAGGAGCATGAGAGAAAAAAAAAGTGAGTCAATGGGGGCGTGAAAAGATGAGGGAGAGATTCAGGGATTTGCATTGAGGATGAGAGTATGCAGGACCGTCTTAACAGCATTGTAGGCCCTGGGCAAAACAATACCAAATACCAACCCATTTACAGGAATAGTGCCCCTTCATCACACTGCTGCCTCTTCAGTATCACAATGTTTCCCCATTATCATCACACTGTGCCCTCCCTCACACCCTTGCTGTCCAAACTCCTCCTCTATGTGTGTGTCCAGCCAGCCCTTCTGTTCCTTCCATGTATGTCCAGCCAGCCTTCTGATATTCAAGGCAGTCAGCCTGAAAATGCTTTGACTGCTGGGGCAGCATTGCTCAAGGGCCCCTGGGTTTGTGGTGCCATGGGCCCAAAAAATTACCCTAAGAGTATGAGGACTTAAGGTATTAGGGCATATGGGGATGGGGAGGATAATGGAGATATAGCAAGCCCTACTGCAGAATTGCTTTTTTATTTCTTCCCTCTGGGAGATCTCAGAGGGAAGAAATAGATGCCGATATGGAGGCAGGGGCTTAATGACATTTATGCAAATTCATGTCCCCTGTCAAGCACTACTGCAATTCACAGTGTCCCTGTGGTAGACGGGCATTGATGATGAAAATTACGTTATCAAGTACCGCCCATACCCAGCAACGCTAAAGAATTGCTGTAATGACCTGCGGATGGCCAGACTTGCAGGAGATTTTGCCTGCTCTACCGGGATTTCCTGAGTCTCCCGGATATTCCAGGAGATTCTGCAAACCCTGACATACTATGGTTTCATATATTATAATTATTCCACATGACACACAGCAGTTTTTCTTTTGTTTTATCAAATGTTTAATATTAATTAATAATATTAAAATATGTTTTATACTATACATGTGATCACTATAATAGGACAATTCTGTACCCGGCGATGTGCGCTGCCTATTTGGTGCAATGCGACATAATTTCACCTTGTTGGTCCTCCTTGCAGTGTGCGATTCAATTAGAATTCTCACCCACATCACATGTTAGTCAAGGCCAGCGCAAAAGCGAAGTTGTTCTAATTTTGGTCTTTGCAGCTACTGACAGCTCAGAAAGATTGCACCTGTTCAGTAACCAATAGCAGGGGAGGATGCTATGCTTACTAATGCAGGAAAATGATGCCCAAAACACTGTGTGGATGGTGTACAGATCAGTTACTGGGACATGGGGCGTGATCCAGACCTACGATCATGAAACGCTTGTGTGCGTAGCGCATTTACGCCAGCCTACCTTCGATGCACTCCCCTAGGCACTCCCCCTGTTCATACTTACTTTTGCCGCTAAACAAACCCTACTCTAACTTTTCCACACGTAGCCGCGGCCATCGTAAAGCTCCTTGCGTAGTTACGATGCTTAGCACGCCCATACTGTACGATTTAAACCCCGTCCTCGGTGCATATTTACGGCTTTCATATGGCAGGCACGCCCCCTCGAGCGCAGTAACGAAGCTGGTATACACAAGGCCCATATGTTCAGACTATCGTAGCGTAAAACGAGCGTAACATCTGCCCCGTGCATGCGCAGTAAGTACAAATGTCTGTTTTCACACTTACGACCATCGTAAAAACGCACCCAAGCGTAGGTCTGGAATAGGGCCATGGTCATTGTGACAACTGTGAGACTCTGTGGATGGTGTACATATCAGTTACTGGTACATGGTCATTGTGACAACTGTGAGACTCGGTGGATGGTGTACATATCAGTTACTGGGACATGGTCATTGTGACAACTGTGATGCTTTGTTTTAAAAACACAAAAAACAAAAACAAAAGAAATCATCTGTCTGCAGACTGATTTTTAATACGTTTTAATAAATGTTATATTTTATATGTAAATACATATATTACTATGTGTAGGAGGAGGAGAGAACACTACAACACGCGCTTGTCAAGTGCCATGTCTTCACGCTAGACCTCTGTATAAGGTAACATTAAGTATAATCTTTATGAAAAACAAGCCTGTCAAAGAGAACATTTTAACAACACAAATGCACATTTCATGCTTGGATAGGAGGCAATGCTCCTTTAAGCATCTTAAAGACAAAATTAATTTCCCAATACATTTATTACCATCCACTTGTAATTGCTAATTATTTCATCTCTGGATGGAAAGACTGATTAGACATGGCAATCATTTCAACGACAATAACCTTGAGGTTACACAGCTGCTTCAAGAAATGGCTTCAGATGTAGAAGTGTGACTTCTGGTAACAGATGATTAGTGGAGATGAGCAGTAAGCCGGGATCAGCTGCCTCACCATCACGTGCAATTAAAATATACAAAAAATGAACAATCTTTCCGGGCTATATCACAAAGCCCTTTGTAGAAAGGTAAATTTAGCTGTTATATAGTCATGTAACAAAAATATGATGCACTTTTGCAGGCTATATATACATTTTTATTAAAGCAATTGAACCAAGTTCTCTTTTGAACTACTTTCTTGTCTGCCAAAGGGAACATACTTGTTGTTATAATGGAATACATGAGATAGGTTCCGTAACATTTTGTACCTATGTACTGTGTGTTTCATGGCACAGTCATAGTTTTCTTAGAATACAAAGATATGATGCACCTTAACACACATAAAGAGATGCTCCTATCACTAGTACCTCTAAAATATCACTTCTCTCAGAGGTTATTGTACTTACCATAAGGGCAAATGCCAAAAAGTCATTAACAAATTATATTATGCTGACTGTTAAGCAGGAAGGTTTCAAGCCCAGGCTTCTTATAACATTGCACCCCGTACACAATGCTCTCTAGCTTCCTGTGGATCCTTTCACAAACTGTTAAAAAAAAAAATCCTGCAATGATATGCACACCCACAAGGTGGCGCTATGCAGAATTATGAATGGGAATCGCTTCAGTGAAGATCTTTTGTCATTTTCTACAGGCATCGGGACATTTTTGATGTTTTAAAATTAGATGCTCCTGAAAGCCAAATCAGATAATGCCATGTTGTGTGTTTGATAGTTGACACTAAAAAGATTTTGGAGCTATCTGATGATTATTTTGTGATTTACTTTCTTGGGACAGGATTCAGAGTTTTAATGGATCCGCTAAAACGTTCTATTAAGCAAAACGGGCCTTTAAAAAAACAAACAAAAAAAAAACGCAGTCGGAGCCATAATAGCTGCGATCACAGGTAAACCCATGCGGTTTTGCTTTATTTATTTTTTATAATTAAAGTTAAAAATAATAAAAGTAAGCCCCCCCCCACAATAAATTACTAATATCGGGCCAGATCCAGAACTACGCTTCCCCGCGATTTTACGCGTGGCAGAGACGTAAATTCGCAGAAATTAACGCACTACGCATGCGCACCATAGAAAATACGCACCTTCACGTAGCGTAATTTTGAACGTATGGGTGAATCACGTATGTCTTACGTAAATACTTACGTGTGGGCGTGCCAAATTTACGTTCGTCCAAAATACGTCTGCAATACGTGAAGGAGGCGGGGCGTGGTATTTAAAGTGTACAGTATGGGCGTGCTAAGCTGCGTACGTTCACGTAGTCTATACGTCCGTTCGCGGACGTACGCAGTTACGTGTGAAAAAGTTAAGGTAGGGTTTGGCCAGCGTATCTTAACAAAATTACATCCGTGCAAGGGGTGTGCCGAGGGGAGTGTAGCGAACTTACGTGCACGAAAATACGCTCCGCGAATATACGTACGGCAAACGTAGTTCTGGATCTACCCCAGCATCCCTACAAGGCATGCAGATACTTGTAGTACTCCATGGATGCCTGGGCATGCTGGCGCTTGGAAAACCACAAGACTGGACCCCAGCAGAGCAGGTAAGGAGTTTTTTTGTGTTTTTTTACTGTAAGTTTTTTTGTTTTTTTTTACTGTAATTTTTTTTTTTCATTTCACATTAGAATGGTCATTTATTATTTTTACTGTGGGAGCATGGACATGGTGCAGCGGGCCCTGCCATCCATGGGCATGCTGGTGCTTGTAGTACTACATACATCAAGATGCCCTGTAGGGCCGATATTATTTAGTTATAGCGGCGGGGGAGGGGGGGTTAGGGTTATAAATGTAAAATGTATGTTTGTTTGTTTTTTTTACATGTTAACTGTTTTTTTTTTGTTTTTTACTAATTAACTTCTTCTTTCCACAGCTTCGGTGAGCTGCTCCTTATGATTATACCATCTCTGGGATGGTGTAAGCGTAAGGCTGTTAAGCAGCCACCGGACACAGCACTGCACGCAATATTTAAATGAGAGAAACACCCCTTTTCTCATTTAAATATTGTGGAAATCCCAGTTCCACAGGCGCTGTGCTGTTTGATGCGATCACAGACGGATGGGTACACTTGCACCTATCTTTCTGTGCGCGCTGCTGATCTGAGCATGCGCAGAGCTCATTTTTGATGCACTTCCATCTGAAAAAAAGATATAAGCACAGCTCTGAATCCGGGCCTTGGCAACTAGAAACTTTAATCTTTTTAACGATCCTGCAGAGCTCACCTTTTCATTCATAAATACCCACCATATCCTTTACCTCTGCCTCATTCATTTACTAAATTACCCTATTTTCTCTACTGGGGATGATTGCCAGTTGTCTTCCTGTAGCATTTTTTCTTTTCTTTTCTGTTAGGAATGGGGTGTTGCACTATATTTAAATGAGAAAGGGAGCAGTGTGGCGCAGCACGTATTCCCTGCGCTTACACGTGAAATTGTATACTCAGTGCTGGTGAAAGTATAAAACAAAGCTGATTTTCAATCAATAAATGGCCCTACTTTGAGTGAAAGATTATCCTCCACACGTTTTAAAATTAGAATCATTAAACTGAAGCATAATTGATTTTGTAAATCATTTTTGTTTAGATCAAATTCATTATCATAATTTTTTTTATCGCTGATGAGATTGCCGCTTATTCTAGCCAGGCATTAAGTAACACTCTTGTCATTGTATTAGGGCTCTAATGTGTTAAATAAATCAATAAATACTTAAATAAAACACTTTTGCAACATGCAGAAAACCTCCCAGCCTCTGTCTACATGCATCTGTTTGCATGTAACAAACTAAGGCCCATTTGCTATGCTATTTTCAGAGTTGCCATAGTTGTAGCTTTGGATAGGACGCACGCAGGGCCGGCGCGACCCGCTCTGCGGGGGGATGCGGTGCATCCCGGCGCCATGCTGGATAGGCGCCGGCAGGGGCGGCCCTAGGGTTTGCGGGGCCCTAGGCGAGGCCCCCCCCCATGACCCCCACCTCCCCTCCGCCCAAAGGCGCCGGCAGGGGCGGCCCTAGGGTTTGCGGGGCCCTAGGCGAGGCCCCCCCCCATGACCCCCCCCTCCCCTCCGCCCAAAAAAAAAATTAA
>WWET01000094.1:810828-822453 GCA_011038615.1 Limnodynastes dumerilii | reverse complement strand
TTTTTTATGGTGCTTACATGGATACTATACTTTAGAAACTCTGATGACAAATTGTTAAACAGGTAGGCGCAAATTTAAAGTTTGCAGGGAGGCGCCGAACACCCTAGCACCGGCCCTGGACGCACGCAATAATAGATTTGCGCATCCGCTGTCCAAGAACTCTGGATCAGGTCCGCTATCACCCACCATCTGCACTCTGCTTATTGCAATACACACTGGCTTTTAGCTGTCATCAACAAGAAATAGAAGAAATAAATCCATTGACAGAGTAGAGCAGGTTGTCCACATTGCTTTATGTGAGCTGTCAATACTGTCAAATAAAAAAATAGATCTTTTTCCTGATTTTGTATTTTCTATTCATTTAATAATAGGAGCAGCAATACACATTTTTTCTTCCTGATAACGTTGAAACCTATCTGTGTTTAATATACATTTGCACTACGAAATAACAGGGTGATACGCATTGGAAACACCTGCAAAATTTGCAGCACTGCTAGTTTCTGAGCTATATTTCTTTTCAGCGTCTCTGGTGTAATTTTAGCAATTGATTTGTGAGCTGAAAAAGAAAATATATGAAGCTTGTAGCCAAATTACACAAAAGAGAGTCAGAACTGTTAAATGTTGCTTTGGAAAGATATATCTCATAATCAAGCGTATCAGAAAAAAAAATGACATAAAAAAATAAGGCAGAGTACATTCATTTACTAATACACACACACGCACGCACGCACGCACGCACACACACACACACACACACCCTCCTTAATCCTTGTGTTCATACACCACCCATATACATACAGTATACTTATGTATTTTACAGGTGAGTTCATTTCTCAGGTTAATAATCCAGGTTGACACTAACATAAAAACTATTTTAACTTTTTAAAACAGTTACAATTTTTTACATTTATTTATAAAAAAAATAAAAAAAAATCACTATTTACTATTTATCACACTTTCACTCTACTATCTATATACTTCTCCCTCCCATGTAGCGGAATCGCTTTCCACTTCCAGCCCTGTGCCGTCCTGCCATCAGAAATGCTTGTAGAATGGAACTCTGGATTCAGAGGATCCATCCTAAGAACGCGGAGTACAGGAAATGTGCGATCCGATGCACCCTGTGTTCTGAATTAATCCGGTATAGTGAGAGGAAAACCACAATAAAAAAGGTTTTTGTAGCTTTCCTCTCTGTCTACTTTCTAACATTCAGGAGGACATGAGTGTAGTAGTGGTTGAGTACCAATGAAACCTGTGGGTTGTCTTTCACCTGACCTTCGCTACTTTGTTACATGACATTGCTGTTACTAGTCTCCAGTACTGAATGAGCCATTGAAAATTTGGAAAAGAAAGGAAAAACTTTGTGAAGTTAATTTTTCTCTCAAGTTCCTGAGTTCAAAGTAACACATCCAGGGTACAGGAAAATAAGGTTAACAAAGGAAACTGGAGGAGCAAATATTCATCAAGCACATGGAATATTTATGAAACAAGTGGTATGAGAGCAAAGAAAAGTTCACTCCAATGTACAAACTGTACAGTAAACTTTACAGTTATCATTGCTCGCCTATTTAAGTCAGTGAAAAGTACATTGCTGCGATTCTGAAACAGAGGGCTTCTACGCAAATCCTTTAACATATGTACTTTGTGGTGTTTAACATTTCTGGAAAGGAAGCCTGGCGGCAGCATGAGACTTTCCCGATACAGGGAAGCAGGTCTAAGGATGGACACATCAACAGAGCTAGGCCAGACCTGCAGCATTGCCAGCGGAATACTAAGCAGCTGCCTCTCTACATTATTATGGTGCTGTAAGCAAAGCTTGCTCTATATCACTATTTATGTTCCCCTATGGTAAAAGCTCCAGGTACTAAGCTTCCTCATTAAAAAAAAAGTCTATAAAACAAAGAAAATTTTGCGTAAATACATGCACAATCTTTATCCAGGAGAGAAGACAAATAACTACTTAAATATCTTGGTTTTTAATACATTTTGTGCTTAGAAACTATGAAATATATCCCAATATGACCTCATTAGCGAGTTGGGCCTCATCCAGAGCCAGACTTAAGGTCGTTATACGTACGCAAGCATATCCGAGTTACGCACTACCGAGTATAATGAACACCCCCAGGCACTCCCCTCATACGCACGTAACTTAGCTGATTTGCACGTTCAGAACCCTACCTTAACTTGTGCATGTCTGGTTATACGTATTGCCTTGTCCATACTGTACAATTTAAATGCCCCCCACCTCCCACAATGCGTGTATTCGGCTTGCGTAGTGATGTCACGCCCTTTCATATGTTGTTACATACATGTTACATATGAGCAGAGTTACGAAGAGTAATATCTGCAGCATGTGTAAATCTGCTGTCGTTATTGAGGCTGGATCTGGCTGGTTGTCTTATCTAGGTCATTTGTACACTATTAAATCATATTGTTTAATGTTCTGCTAGTGAGTTCACCAGAGTACAACAAGTTTCTAATCTGTAGATTGTCTCCAAAAGGTATATCTAAATCCTTTGGGGCACTTGCTATAGTATATGATAATGTGATTGATCTCACAAGTGTCATTAATAAAGGGGAAAGCAAAGCAAGTGGATCATATGGAACACAGAAAATCAGGGTGGACATTGATCATTAAATGAAGAAGAACAGAAAAGCAATAAATCCCCCAACTCTCCTTATCTCAGCATGGCAATCCCTGGCGTCCTGGTACTGCTGTTGAAAGCTAAGCACATTCAATGCTACGCTGCCTAAAAGTTAATAATAGTGAGCAGGTGCTATACCTGCTATTGGTGCACATGGAAACAAAACAGTACTTTGTAAGAGGAGAAGGGGTTTAGGAGCCATCAAGCTATAACAGAGTCCAAGGTCCACCACTGGCCTTTGTCTATGATCACATCCAGAATCACCAAGTAGGAATGTAGGCTGGAAATATAACAGGTTGTTAGTGCTCTCCCTAGATTTTTAGGCAGGACACACAACAGCCTCACTCTGGCCTTGGAAGGCACTGACCACAGTACTTTATTCCTCTTCTCTGTGGAGGTACAGGTATAGCCGCTGCGCTGGTTAAATAACCTTTTCCACGTCTGCAAATGGACTCTTATTTTATGGTGAAACCACTGCATAGTGTGAATAGCTCTTTGCCCCATGTTTGTTAAAGCTAATGCTGTCAGCTAATAAAGGTATTCTTCTCCCTTATTCTATTCTCCAGCAGAAAGCTTGAGTCTGGATTTCACTTTCATTTTAACCGTTAATCCCACAAATGTGTCCTGACCCCAACCAACAAAAAGCAAACCACAAAGCAATTTCCTTTTTCTAGTTGTAGATAAATTGAGTCATTTAAAAGAAAAACAAAAGTCATTCTATTCTCCAACCACCCCAGAAACTGGAAATAAAGTCTTTGAAGCCCACTTGAACAAGAAAGAGGTTTTATTCACAATTAAGGGGATTACGAAGAGCTATAATTGCTGGATTCCTTGCTTCATCAATTACTAAAGGAAAATCACCCAAGACAAGATACAGTATTTCTTCCTACAAGTGCTGGCTGGACTCTGCTAGCAGCAAAATGTAACTATTCACTTAGGGATGTTATCAGAACAAGGGAGCCGCAAAGAGTTTCCATTTAATACAGACCTGGGCAATGTACGGCCCATGGGCAACATACGGCCCTTTGGCAATCCCTGTCGGGGGACTGTCACGCTGTCCCGCCCGCCCCACAACTTGTCCCGAGAGACCAGACTCTCGCGATAAAGTGGTTTTTAGTTTTTTGGGGGTTTTTTTTTGTAAAGCCCTGCCATGCAGTATATGCGGCAGGGCTTTTCCAGCACAGTACAGGAAATACAGGGCTCCTACGGGAGCCCTGTAAGACCAATCCTGTTACTGAGAATGGCAGTGACCGAACCTATGCGTTCACTGCCATTCTACAAAAGAGATTTGGTCCTACAGGGCTCCCGTAGGAACCCTGTATTACCTGTACTTCCGCACCACGTGACTCATCATAGAGGGAGAGACGGAGAGACAGCTGGACAGCGCAGATATGGATGGCTGGACATAATAAAGGGGCAGATGTGGATGGCTGGGCATAATAAAAAGGGACAGATATGGATAGCTGAACATAATAAAAAGGGGCTGATAGGGATGGCAGGACAAATAATAAAGGGGCAGATATATACTAGGGGCACACATTTAAAAAAGGGGAAGACATATGGAGACTAGACAAATAATAAAGGGGCAGGCATATGGAAGCTGGTAAATAATGAATGGGGCAGACATGGAGGCGGACATATGGCTGTTTGGAGAAATAATAAGGGGCAGACATATGGATGGCTGAATTATTAAAAGGGGCAGGCACTAGACCCACCGCGGTGCAAGACACATCCACTTTCCCCAGACACGCCTACTGGCAGGTACATGACACACCCCCTCTACCATGTCGCAAAATTTTGTCCCTCTTTCCAATTCTCAAATGTTGGGAGGTCTGCGTGAATTTATTCCAATCACACGGCTCCCCCACCCCTTAATCTCACACACACGGCACCCGCGGCTCTCCGCCCACAGACTCCCTGCACCACACACTGTGCTGTGTCACTAGGTCACAAAGACCCTGCGATGCAGCTTAACAATTGAGGCCCAGTGACTGCCTGCGAGTCGCAAGCTACAGAGCCGCAGTGCACGGGCAGTCACTGCCGGCGGCCCTCGCCCCCTGGGTCCAACCCGCGCAGCGCCTGATGACGTGTATCCCGTGGGAGACGGCTTTGCCCTGTCACTTCCTGCTTAAGCTTCGGGGTGCTTCCCGTCAGACCAGCATCCAGGGTGAGTCCTCTTTGACCTACACCAAAATTCATAAATTTACCCACAATTCATAAATTTACATAAATATTTACAGAATATTCTTAAACTTCTGATTACCAGTAGCATCTTATCAAAATATATAATTTGCTGCTTTTAATAATGGGAGAAAATTAATATTGAGCATAATTAAGTTCAAGTTACCATTGGTTCGGCCCTCCAACACAATTCTGATTTTTCATGTGGCCCCCTATAGAAATTAATTGCCCGCCCCTGATTTAATATAACAATACCTCATGTGCTGGTGGATATGTCAGCCTTAAATTCTTTATATTCTAATGGATCATGGTGAAAAAGCTGCACATTTCCATTTATTAGTTTACTAATTCCTAGGGGTATATTTACTAAAGTCGCTTTTTGCAAATCGATCGGTCTCGCCTTATTCACTAACAGGCGATTTTTAAATGCGATTTTCACTCTCCACCGATATGCATCGATTTTTCAAGGGGGAAATCGCTAAAAATCCCTGTGGCTTTTTGCCTAAAAAAAATAAATAAAAAAGCGCAGCATGGTTGTAAGGCTTAGCATGGCTGCGCTGGTAGAACTGCAAGGATCAGCATTGCTGAGCCTTGTATTAATATCAGTGTCAGTATGTTAAGCCTTCTAAGCATGCTGCGCTCTAGCCGGTGGGAAAAAAAATGGAATAAAAAAATCATTGTATAAAAAACATACATAATAAACATTGACATACATGTCTGAAGAAAAAAACCATTAACAATATATTAAATTTGTGGCCATACTGATTTTTAATACACTTCTGATAAACTGTGTGTTGCATACTGAAATAAAAAAAAATTCTTACCCACCGTTTAGCGGTCATCATTCTTGGGAAGAGTTGCTTGTAGTTTATTCTTTCTTTCAAGTAATTCTTCTCCAGTTGATTATGGAATCTTGTTAAAGAAGATGTTCAGGCCCTTCCTTCTGTTCGTCGGCCTCTTTTGGCACTTGCCCCGGCAACATGCTCCTTCCTCTTCTTGGGCGCCGCTACTAATGACCATTCAGACACCCTTTTATAGAAATGATGATGTCATAACAACTAGAGAGCTCACTAGAGTCCACTAATGTAAATGACGTCATGTGTGCACAATGAAAGCGTTCACTGCCATCCAAAGTTACATCATTGGGTCAACTGAAAGGTGTTTCTCAATGTATGTCCTATGATCAGTGGAAACCATAGTTGCCAGCTCCCTTCCTGGGGAAACAAGATATGGCAGCATGGGATCCGGACTTGAATGCATCATTTATGCAAATCATGCGTACAGCCCCACCCTCTCACTGTCTAACAAAAGCTGCTATTCATAGGGGGCCATCTTCACAGATCAGAACGAGAGGTACAGCCGTATCCATACCTAACTCACGTGTCCTGCCCTGCAACCCAACCCCATTTTTTAGAACCCTTACAGCACTTAAGAGTGCTATAGGGCTTCCTTAAGTAACTGTAAGCATTTTCCCTCTTAAGAAGAAAAATACGCATGGGGATCCCTTCCCCCACCCTCCCTGGCTTATTTAAATCCCTCCCACTCTTCTTAGAAATGGCCCGAGGCTGCTGTGGAAGCCTCTTCTTTCTAAAATAACTACGTGTGGTTTTTAAAGTCTGCACATACTTAATCTACGTACCTAAATAGTACATAAAAGCCGGAGCTTCTTAAATGTGAATCCGGGCCAGGGTTACTAAGAACAGGTGTCTTCTTGACATTTAGCTGTAAACAGATCTATTTCTGTTCACTTCATTTATTTTTAACAACAAAATACACCATCAAAAAATACAAATCATAAGTGTTCTTACAAGACTGGGACACAAAAAGTTTGCAATATACCACGTGTCTGTCACATTTGTATTTATGTGTCTGATCTAGACTTACAAAAGTTGGTGAACTTACGCACATTCCGCAAATCTGCGGTGACCGGTGTGGGTCGCTGCTATGAAAAAGGCCGTTTTCAAAACCCTATTAGCGAAGACAGAACTGCACAGAAAAGCCCTGCCTCCCTACTCCTATTTCCCCAACCCCAACCCTTATGCTAATTGTTACCCTAATCCTCTCCTTCCATTACCCTAAACCTTCCTTTTCCGTAGCTCAACCGTAAGACTCCCTTCATGGGTCGGGTCATGCGGAAGGATTTTCAAAATGGCAGCATATTCTAAAATACACAATTAGCTGTCGGCAGTCTGTGTATCTAAAATGTGAGTTTGCAGCGGCGCACGCAATCCTAATTTTCCCAACATAAATATATTTCATGTAACTGACAATGGACTGGCTCAAGATTTAAGAAGGAGCTTGAGATTAATAGAGGAAACTTACTCCTGGGCTAAACCATGTTGATTGCAGGGGAGTCATATGTCATCTGTTGCAAACAGTATTAGAGTTGAGAGGTGATGTTTCCTATCCCAAGTCTAAATAACAGTGTGATAGTAAAGTTGGTCAGTATCTGTCTGCAGTAAGCAATTCAAAGATATCTTCCTGCATGCAAAGAATACAATTAACTTGACTGCCCCTGATATCAACATGCTTTAGCCCAGGTGTAACCTTCCTCTCTTAATATCAAGCTCCTTCTTAAGCCTGGATCCAGCCCATTATACCTAATGATAATTAGTTTCATGCTTCCAGTTTTGGTACAGGCATTATTTTCACATGCATTCAGATTTACTACACTAGTGTATACTGCATGAATAATAACGTGACATGAACAATGGAAGTCACAAGTAGAATCCGCTGATCATCATCAAATCACAGCAAATGGAAATGTTAGTGACACACTGCTATAACATACAAGCTCTGCTGTTTCATTGACTGAGTCTGCAAGCGTAGATGATTCATTTTGGATGGCCAATTACAACACATTAGCTTATTTGTGAGGTGAATGAAAATAATTCAGACAACAATGGAACTCTGACGTTGGATAGGAAATTACACAGCTCTCTCTGACGCTAATGAAAACAAATGAACAGTATAAAAAGTCTCTGGGATCTCTATTATGGTACTCTGCACCTGTCCATCAAATCAGCCAAGCACGATAGCGGTCAAGGCAGCGGAATGGGGGAGTCTTATGAAAGACAGAAAACTGCATGTTCAGACTTACATCACCAATAAAGCCTCTCATTGTAAGGTTCCATTTACCAGAGATTTGTTCTGCTGCCCAGACAAAAAAAAAAGTGAGGTGACTGTTCCCATAATAAAATCAAAAGGGCCACCGGAGAGATACAACGTCCAGTGCCCTCTATGAAGCTGCCAATGTGCCCACTAGTGCACGCAAACTCCATTTTCCCTGTGTCCTGAAATGACCTAAAACTTCAGACTGTTGGATAGCTGATTGACTATCTATTATACACACCACCATAATTATGTACAGTAGAGCAACCCCAGCCATTTGTTTTGAAGAATAAAGCAGCAATATGCTCACATAAACATTTAGTTAACACAAACTACAATTACAATTGTGGACCCCTATGCCATAAAACCTATAGCATAATGGCCGCTGTCTAGAGACTATTTAGTTTCTTGGGAAATCTTGTTAAATTTATGTAAACCATTTTCACATGGCTTATTTTATCATATTTTTATTGAGTTTTTTCCCCTTCTGCCTACGCTTTATTGAACATTTCAAACACAAATTTTAGAAACAGGCAGAATCACATCATTGCCCATGACAAATAAAAAGTGCTTTACAGAAACTAAAATGTGGCATTTGATAAAATTAAATCTAAGTTTCTTAGGGGCGACCATTTTACTTTTTCCAGCAAATGTCATTTGAGGTAACTTGACAATTCTCTTAGGTTTGTTTATCTTTTTTAAATTGAGTCTAATAACAATACCATTGTTTTATATCACAGAGCAACAGGGACTATGGAAACACATTAAACTATGGCATTACTAGAAAACAAGCTAACCACGATTTGAAAATTATATCAGGAAATTTCACACAAAAAAATAACCAAAAACTAAATAACATATGTCTAGCTTAATGACATTTCATATTACTGATTCCGACTGAGTTTTGCCATAAACTTACATTTCTCTGGAGAATTGCTTTACTAGTAGCAATTTAACAGTATTTAATTGCAGATGTTTACATAAACATTAATATGAAGAATGATTTGATGTCTTAAGAAGAGTCTGTAGAAATAATACTGTGGCATTTGTAATATTAGGACACATGGCAGATATGATACTGCTGAGGAAAAATGTTGAGCAGCTTTGTTTTAGTTATAAGATAAGGTTGGTCAGTGTTAAGCTGGGTACACACATAACCAATTTGCGTCCAATCTGAACCTCCTGTTGGCCCGGCATTGGAAAAGTGTGCACGCTCACATGACCGCTCATAACCTACAATCATGTTGACCTAGATCAGGCATTCTAAACACCAATCACCTGACACATTTTAAGGATGTGTATACTTTCACGAAAGCTTTATTCAATTCTTCTTCTGATTCTGAGTGAAAAGTGGTCTGGGGGGAAAAAAAGTGTGTACAGTGACAGGATTCTTTCAGCAGATCATTTCAGCAGATGCAGGTCGGAGGTGTGCTTTAAAATTGGATGTTCGGGATCTGAGAAGGATTGAACAAGTATGTGCTGAGCTTTAGATATGTCACGTCAGGTGTCTCTAAATTTGAAGTGGCCAAGAAAAAAAACTAAAAAATCCAATCAAATCTTTAAAATGTCTAAAGTATGTTAGAATATGAGGCTGCTCATTTTGTTTAAAGCAATGATCTGATTTTTTACTGAAGATAGAGCAGTGTGAGGGGAACACACAGTATGTGAGGGATGTCAATGTGGGAATACTGAGGTACAAATCATTTTCTATAAAATTTCATACATCCAACTCAAATTTTGGACATTATGGGCCTGATCCAGACTTAATAACGACAGGCAATTTACGCACGTGTGTAAAAATCTGGCTGTGGGAATGAACTGTGCATGTGCGTGGCAGATGTTACTCATCAAAACTCTGATCGTTGTACGTAAGTCCGTTCAATAGGGCGTGCCATCCCTACGTAAGTCAAAAATACGCATTGTGGGTGGGGGGAGGCATTTAAATTGTACAGTATGGGCTGGGTTAGGCACTTACGTATGTCAAGGCATTATGTACGCACAGAGATTCAAGGAAAAGCGAAGTCACGGTTCTGAACAAGTAAGTCAGCTAAGTCACGTACGTGCAAGAGGAGTGCCAGGGGCAGTGCATTATACTTAGTAGTATGTAACTTTGGTACACATGCATACATAAAACGACCTTAAGTCTGGATCAGGCCTATGAGAGGATAAATGTATAGAGGAGACAAATGCATATTCCAGTTTCTAAATATAATGGTTGGCTGTGCACTTATCCATCAAACCAAGCAATGCTCAGATATTTGGCTGACCAATGCTTTATATACTCAGTCAGTGCAGTTCTTGGTTGTTTTATCCCTGTCAGGTAAATGGTATATTGGCTTCACTTATATAACATTTGGAATGACATTCATATTTGTTTTGTCAAAGTTCTTCAGTTCCTAACAAGTTGTAAAATGTATTTATATCTAAAGTTCCGGATTGAGTTATTCACAACTGGAATTCATACTGGAAAGTGGGATGACTAATTGCTACAGCTTTTAGCCCATAATTACAATCAACGTTCTATAAATACTTATCAAATCACCATTGATTACAATTGCTAACGAGTTGATCATACCCTTCACTCGCTGCATTAAATCTGTCAATTTTAAGTGTCAGATTTGAAAAGAAAGTTAACTAAGAGACTGCACTTTTCTTTCAGGCTTAGTTATGACTAGCTGTATAGTGTATGAATAATTCTTTTCATCAACAGTGCACAGCGCAGCTTTTCTTACAGCACAAAAACGTGTATTAACCAACAAGAGTAAAGTATAAAAGGCTGATTAGGGGTCAGGAGCAAAAGCCAATTTTTTACCTTAACAAACTCATGTTACACTGCAGGAGGAGGCACATTTTTAACGTTGTGTGCCTTGGTCCCACTTTACGTTGACGCATGAGTATTGTTAAATATTCAATAAGCATAAAACAGTTCAATATTTGCAAATTTGGATCAATCTTTTTGAGCACAAATAAAATTCTCTATTTTTCACAATCCTAACTGTGAAGCAGCCCCACAATGATAGGGAGGTGGGAAACAAATACTATAACATAATAAGCAAAATGATCAATGAGCATTGTATATACTATTTCTAACAATTTCACTAGTTTGTTTCAGTTAAAACATGACATGATGACATTTATGTGTTAGTCCAACACCCCTCACTTAGTGGTGGATCCTAAGAATACTTAAGACTTCCCACTTGCGAGCGCAACCCGGTCCCCTGTTGGATTCTCTCACAAGTGATAGTTTGGTTGTAGGTACAGATTGCAAAACCGTTAGATTGCGGGAGTTTAGATCGGGTGCTGTATTATAAACCTTCTCAGGTTGCTGGTCACACATTAATTTTCGTAGCACATGACACACACAGCTCCGGAGAGGTGAGTAACCTCTCTGGGGACTTTTAGTGTTGGGGGGGGTTAGGGTTTGGCTCTTAGGAAGGGAGGGTTTGGGCCATAGAAGGGGAGGGTTAGGGTCAGTAGGGGTTAGGCTATAGAGAAGGGAGGGTTAGGTTCAGGCTAGGGAGAAGGGAAGGTTAGAGTCAGGCTGCTGGGAAATGAAGGATTAGGGTCAGGCTGCGAGGAATGGAGGGTTAGGGTTAGGGTAATGGAAGGGGAGGGTTAGGGTTAGAATTAGGGGAAGGGTTTGGGTTAGTTTAGCCACTCACCTTTCGGAGCACTGTGTTCAGTGCTC
>WWET01000094.1:759485-775024 GCA_011038615.1 Limnodynastes dumerilii | reverse complement strand
TTAATCAATATATATATATATATATATATATAGAGTCCAGAGAGAATTGTCACTCCTCATATAACGGATAACTTGCTTACGGTGCACTTCAATTGAAATAAACAAAGTCTAGAAGATAGAAGGCACTCAGGAGTCTTAGAACAAAAATGAATCCAGAATGTATAACTAAATAAACAGATGATTTATTCTTCCATAGTTTAAGCCCAACGTTTCAATCGGTGTACCCGATTTTCCTCAGGGGCCAACACAGATAAACATCAAACAGGTGAAACCACGGCTTCTATCTTCTGGACTTATATATATATATATCATTATATATTACTTTAGCTCTTTATAATCACCAAGGCATGAATATGCATGCATTATCAAAGTTAAACCATTTTATTTAAAAAAATAATAGTAAGAAATACTATTCTGGGAAATGGGCCTAATATAAAAATATGTTGTACATTATCAGGGAAACAAGAATTGACCCGATGTTACTGGCAGTGGGAAGATCTATGGTTTAATAGCCCAGTAAACGGCAGCTGTTGGGGCTATGGCCAAACTCACACAGCAGGCAGGGTTAGGGGATTCATAGGATTCCTGGTGGAGACTTACTCACCATCCTATCTCCACATAAAAAGAGTATTAGCAAAAGAAAGGAAGTGGAGGAGAGAGTGAGACACATCACACAGCCTTACACTTTGAAAAGCTTGTTAGATCACTGCTCGAAAAGAAAATCTGATCAATGCTTGGGCTTGGCAGGCAGGCACAGAGGAAATACCTGCATGTCTATTAGCAGGGGACGATAATAAATAGTTGCTCATACAAGGTGATACAGCATCAGAAAAGTCCCGATAACCTCAGGAGTCAATTCACCATGGAAAAAGACTACACTTCAATGTTCTGATTTATCATACAAAGCGGATAGTTGAAAACTTGATGTTCCTTCAACTATCGCTGTGGAATCAAAGTCTGCTGACAGATGTGTTTGAAGAAGCAAAGTATAAATATTTAAAGTTACTGCACAAAGCTGAAAGGAACTTTTTATTATTGTTATTTAAATGGTAGGGTTCATGCTGTCTGTGACCCGAACCAATGCCTTCTTCTAGACGAGAGAGCACGAGGGACCCACAACAAAGGCAAGGCTTGACCCACCAATGATAAACACCTGGACCACAGGAGTACAGCAAAGGTCAGCAACCATGGTTCTTATTTCCTTTAGCTCATGTGTAATCTGCCAAGGAGGCTGATCAATAAATATTTCATTTTACGAAAAGGAGACTACCGCTTTCTTCTTTTATATCTATTCTGTCCAGGGCCATTTATCTTCTACCTTTTAATACAGTATACCCGCTGATTATGTTCAGCTGCACTTTAAGAAGTACAGCAAGCAGTCCAAAACCTAAGCTACGTGTTACTAGTCAATAATCCCTTTTAAAGGACACTTAATGCCCCAAATATGAACGTTAAAATATTATTCAACTCCACTACAAATATCTGGTGCTCCTTCTACAGTTTAGAGATTTAAAGCAATGACACCACTGTGCAATGCCTATGGATCAGCCAATAAACACTTCTACAAATTACTTTGCTAAGCTGTCAGTCACTGTCTGTCTTTATTTATGGAAGGATCTGCTGCAGAGTTGCAAAAGAGAATATGATAAATAAACTGAGCTGAGTATAAACAAGAAGAACACATAAAAAGTCACTATAGAGTATAAAAAGACCACATAAAGATTTGCTGATTCATATTCATGATATAAACCACTAGATTTCATTAACTATTTGCACTGTTTTGTGTTTAATAAAATATTTGCCGTTTTAGTGTTGCATTTAGTGTTTGAGTTTGAAGGAAACACTACCCTTCAGAACTCCTTATAAACCCCTCACACTTAATTATTAATTATCTAGCCAAAGGAGCATAAGTTTGTTGCTCCATAACGCAGGTAAAATCTCAATCCTGTAAACTGACTTCTAACCTGCTGATGCTGTATAAACCTCTGTTTGCTGTGATGTTGTGAGTGGATTTGGACTTTACTTTCTGCTTTTGCCTTTGCTTGCAGCATTTAAGATTTTTACTTTATGCTGACAATAAAGCCACCTAAATGCCAATAACTGTCTCCAGCTCCTAAATTGAAATAACCCACTACACAGATGCATTATTTTTCTTGTTTAAAAAAATTATGCTAAAATTAAGATGAGATATTTACCTCTCCCCCCCAATCTCCCCTGCCCCCAAATGAAAATAAAAAAAATGAAATAACTTACGGGAAGGAAAATAGATAAGATAAGACAGGGTTGCAGGGTAAAAGGACAAAGATTTGGATGCACCTCCCATCATGCTTGCCAACATTTAGC
Organism: Limnodynastes dumerilii; assembly: GCA_011038615.1. Taxonomy (NCBI): domain Eukaryota; kingdom Metazoa; phylum Chordata; class Amphibia; order Anura; family Limnodynastidae; genus Limnodynastes; species Limnodynastes dumerilii. Next base: position 772,681 of record WWET01000094.1, on the reverse strand, counting down.
TTCTTAGCGAGTGAGCAAACACTGCCCCCTTAGGGAAATGATGCGTTTATTTTATTGCTGCAGGAAAATACAGCATTCACATATAGAAAGCAAACACACAGTCAGTCAACATTATTGTTTACCTGTAGTTGAGAGTCAATACTTCTGACTTAAATTTGCCAGGGTTCAAATTTGCTCCTCTTTAATTTTTTTTGCTCCTAACTTGACCTCAGTGCCCATGTATCACTTGTACAGTATAAACAGAATTCAATTCTTTTACAGACAAGAGATAAATGTTCCCCATAACCACAATATAATAACAATGGGCCTGATCCAGACCTACGCTCATGAAATGCTCTTGTGCGTAGCGTATTTACGCCAGTGTACCTACGATGCACTCCCCTAGGCACTCCTCTTGGTCGTACTTAGTTTTGCCTTATTACGCCCAGCAAACCCTACCCTAACTTTTCTGATCGTAACCGCGGTCGTCTGTAAGCTCATTGCATAGTTACGATGCTTAGCACGCCCATACTGTACAATTTAAATGCCTCTCTCCGCCCTCTGCGTATATACGGATTTTGTATGGCAGGCACGCCCCCTCGAGCGTTGTTACGAGGCTGTTACACTCAAGGCCCATACGCTCTAAATTTCTGAGCGTAACATATGCCCCACGCATGCGCAGTAAGTACAAATGGACGTTTTACGACCACCGTAAAAACGCATCCGAGCATTGGTCTGGATCAGGTCCAATGAACCGGATTCACACTTACGATTGAAATTTGCGTGCTTGCGTAAAAATACGCATTGTAAATATTCGGAAGTGCGATGCAAGGATAGCAGCGGCAGCAGCTAACCACACCCACCCACTGGGTCGTATTTTCCTGTGTAAGTTTGCCGTACGTAGAAATAGGAAAGTACATAGTATATGGCCCTTGATTCATGCGTGCATTTGGGTACTTTTTTTTGTAGAGATTCAGCCATTCTTTTTTTTTCAATTTAATATGTAATGTTAATTTTCTTATTTTGCATATATATATTTTAATATTGGAACACAAATATTTAGACACCTCTGAATGTGTATGAAACATGTTTTTAAAAAAAGATACAACAATAATTAAAGTTATAATTTGCTTAGAAAAATACCAGCATAAATGATTCATTTCTGTAAAAAAAATGTTTTAAATACAATAGTATATTTTGTTAAATTTGAAGATCTTAAAATTTTTATAGAAACATAAATTAGCATAATGGTTGAACTAAGTTAATTGTCAGAATCAGTCGCAAGAATGAGGTACGTGTGCGTGAATCATGCGGCTATGTTTCACGTGCGTATTTTTACATTCTGGGCGTGCGCAGTTTAAAAAATCATAAAAACAGGCATGTATACAGTGGCGCACCCAGGGGGGGTTTCTGGTTGCCCAGAATCCCCCCCAAATTGAAAAATGAAAAGAAAATTAAAAAATGAGCAAAAAAATGTGTTGCTTAAAAAAATGCCAGCATAAATTATTCATTTCTGTAAAAAAAAAATTTAAGTACAAGAGTATATTTTGTTAAATTTGAAGATCTTAAAATTTTTATAGAAACATAAATTAGCATAATGGTTTAACTAAGTTAATTGTCTGAATCAGTCGGAAGGATAAGGTACGTGTGTCTGAATCATGCGGCTATGTTTCACGTGCGTATTTTTACATTCTGGGCGTGCGCAGTTTAAAAGATCATAAAAACAAGCATGTATATAACACACTTACGTATCTGTGAATCCGCTCCAATATCTTTTAAATACATGACCTCAGGAGTCAGGCCAGATTTACATATAACAATACTGAACGTGTAAACCAAAGCATAGCCTAGCCTTGCTACAAATAAGAGTATATTTTCCAGTCACAAAATGAAATGTAATAATAAATATGTACTTCCGGATATCTTGGGACCATACAAAAGCCTAAGAGGGCCAAATGCTGCCAGCAAGCCAACTGTGAAAAAGTACTGCTCTATGTAATCAGTCCACTCCTATCTGCAGTTGTCTATAGCACAGAAGGAATCTAAAGAGTTTATTGTAAGTGCACTTAATGAAGTTTTATTACTTGGACCTCTGCCCTTTTACAAAAACTTCCACCACTTTATCATCATGTTCTTTTAAAGTAAAAGTGACAGATCAGTAGCACTGGATGCATAGGAATACAAGGGTCACAAATTATTCAAGTATGCAAGTATCTGCCTCATTTCTGCAATACACACTTTGGTAAACTCTGAGCAGATTGCTAGCTGAGTCAATTCATGTTTGTATTCCATGTATCCATTTGTCTAGCGGTTTGCCCGTATTAATATCAGAACCGCACTTAAGAAAACATGAAAATGCATAAAGATTCTAGAGAAAATGAAGGATACCTTTAAATCTGACTCTACTGAATCCAGAGCTCCTTTGAGAGAAAGTATCTTCTGATCCTAAGAGCAGAGGGAGATATTAAGGACCTTTCACAAGGAGGGTTCTTCCTAGGCACCAAAACTTCTGATGTACAAAACAAAAGTAGAGCTGTGCCATGCATATATAATCTCAGCCTTTCAGCCGAAAATCTGAAAGTTGCCCCATCCAGCCAAATGGTCAGGGAAACGGGCCTGACATTTTTAAGCACCCCAGATTTACTGATAAGAGGTCCTACTGGGCTCTGTTTCTCCCAACCCTTTGGCCACAGTACTAAGTCAGACAGTCCATTATAGCAAGGCTGGCAACTCCGTTCAAGGAGAGAGCTACATTTGTTTTTAGCTGCTAGCTCTGAGAATTGCCTACACTTAAGATGGTATATTGCATATACAGTATATTAACACAGGTGCACTTACACATGCAATGTATTTTTATTTATTCTCTCGGTATTTTTCTATTAAATATGTTGTGAAGTTCAAATCTCAATACCAAGATATCAAACAATAATTAAATGATATTGGGCCGACCCGTCTTCAAAGATCCGTTTGTTTTAGGTATGCAATTATACGTATGTATGGTGCAAGCCAACAGCCATGACCCTCCCCTCACATGGGCGGGTTTTTGTAGACTGCCGCCACCATAGAGCATCCTTATCTTTACGTTTACATTTATGTGCGTATAATGCTTACTTACGTGTGTATGTAGCTAACCCCGCCCTCAAATGATCATTTAAATGCCTCCCCCCATCCACTTTTTTTAAATATCTACTTTGGCAAACACTTGTGGGTTCAAATACAGAGAGCTGATTTCATACAAAATGTAATAAAATGGTAAAGCAGCATTTACCACAATATATCTTAGCATCAGGCTATAGAGTAGATAAATACTTAACAGTGACTACTGTGCACAAGTCTTTTAACCTTCCCAATCCGTGCCCTCTTTCTTTCAGCATAAAGGAGAGAGACGTGGCAAAAGAGAAATAGGTGAAATAGCATTGTTTGTCTTTTAACTCTACAACAGTAGTTCCAAAGACATTCCCCACCAACCAAATCAGTAAAGAAGCATATTCTGTGAAGTGTGTCACTCTGCACAGGAAACATTAAGAAAACTGGAGAAAAAAATAAAATGTTGTAAATGATATTATTTATTATACTCTTTTATTAAACATATTTTTTAAACCTTTTTGCAATATTTAACTGATAGTTGCTACTGCGCATGCGTAGTAACTATTTTACGTAATCTACGTATCATTTTGTTAGACAGAGTGCGTATATGCGGTCTTTAAGACTGCATATACGCAATTTACGTAACAAAACGATACATAGATTACGTAAAATAGTTACTACACATGCGCAGTAGCAACTATCAGTTAAATATGGATGTATAAGCAATATGTCTGGTAGTGTGAATCCGGGCTGGAGCAAATAGACTGCTACAATGTTATCTAGAAGTAAAATGGTGTCAACTAGTGGTCAGAGCAATATCACATATAAACAGGGTTATTATGTGGCCAAAAACCGATAGCATATCTAAAACATCTGAATCTAAATATGTGTTCTTGTAAGTCCACCACTGGAGAAACGCATGCAAACTATGAATACATATAAGAAGGTAAATCCACTATTGGAGAAGCCCATGCAAACTATGAATACATATAAAAGGTAAATCCACTACTGGAGAAGCCCATGCAAACTATGAATACATATAAGGTAAGTCCACTACTGGAGAAGCCCATGCAAACTATGAATACATATAAGGTAAGTCTCCACTACTGGAGAAGCCCATGCAAACTATGAATACATATAAAAGGTAAATCCACTACTGGAGAAGCCCATGCAAACTATGAATACATATAAAGTGGTCTGCTCTGACCACTAGTTGACACCATTTTACTTCTAGATAACATTGTAACAGTCTATTTGCTCCAGCCCGGATTCACACTACCAGACGTACTGCTTATACATCCATATTTCACATATAAACAGCTGTTATTATGTGGCCAAAAACCGATAGCATATCTAAAACATCTGAATCTAAATATGTGTTCTTGTAAGTCCACCACTGGAGAAACCCATGCAAACTATGAATACATATAAGAAGGTAAATCCACTACTGGAGAAGCCCATGCAAACTATAAATACATATAAAAGGTAAGTCCACTACTGGAAAAGCCCATGCAAACTATGAATACATATAAGAAGGTAAGTCCACTACTGGAGAAGCCCATGCAAACTATGAATACATATAAGGTAAGTCCACTACTGGAGAAACCCATGCAATCTATGAATACATACAAGAAGGCAAGTCCACTACTGGAGAAGCCCATGCAAACTATGAATACATATAAGAAGGTAAATCCACTACTGGAGAAGCCCAAGCAAACTATGAATACATATAAGGTAAGTCCACTACTGGAGAAGCCCATGCAATCTATGAATACATATAAGAAGGTAAGTCCACTACTGGAGAAGCCCATGCAAACTATGAATACATATAAGAAGGATGGCTGATAAAAGATGACTTGAAGAGACATTCCGTGCAATACTGTAACGTCTATCACTCAATCAGAGAAAGATGGCAAATTTTAGCCTACTGGCAAGAATCTTTATGTTATTATTGGATAAATTATATCTGGGTTTGGCTATTTATACTTTGCTCTCGCTTTACCCTGCTATTCCAAGCTTCTCAAATTTCCCATCCTCCTTTTAAAATTGCCCATCTTATCCTGTAACCAGTGCCATGTTTCCAACTAGACACATGATGCTGGAGGGAGGGCAGCCAGATCTAATGACAGGTCTGGTACAAGGGGAACATCTGTAGTAGGCTTGACCTTCTGAAAGACCCTGGTGTCCAAAAGGTTTCCTGACAGAGCCCAGTGTCAGATCTCCTGAATCTAAGCTCCATGGTGGCTGTGATCTGTCACCCAGAAGGGCAGCAGACATTAGGATTGTGCCTAGAGGTGACTGGTTCCTAAATATGATCCTGCCAGAAACGCCGTCTGAAATGTGCCCATCTTACCTTTTATGCAGTAGAGAAATCTAGGCACATGTGGCAACCCAAAGCATGTGGCACTAACAAATATTTACATTATTAATTTTTTTTAACCTCATATATAGTATATGTTAAATTAATTTAATTTATATAAGCTTGTTTGCAGAAAACTGAAGTAAAAATGAATTCATGGGTGAAATTCCTCGTCCTTTACTCCAAAAAATTGAATCCTTGAAAAATGAATTGAATTACTAAAATGTTGATTTATTGGACTGCCAGAAAAAAGCCACTAAGCAAGATTCAGGAGAGCTCACAATGTTGTCACTGCTACAAGGACCCCGATTTAATCCAATTACATGTATCCAACGCAGATTTTGTGAACCAGAAAAGAAATGGTTCCCTTTCCCTAACTACCATTTATCATTTTTCTAAAAGCAGCCAGGTTACTGTGATTTATTGAAGGAGTAAATAATAAATATAAACACCTTCAAGGGTAGAATAATTACAGGTATGGAAAGAACAACAGACTGCCTCCCTGGGATTTGCAGGTGGGGAAAGCAGAGCAAGGCAGACGCAGGGAAAATGTAATTAGATCTGGCAGACTGCAATCCAATATTGTGATGACTATTGGTTTGTGAAGACTCTCACTGCTGTATGGATTATTATGCAGAAACCAGAGGCAACATTTGCTGTGGAGCCTGATACAGTTTGTGGCCAGGACAGCAGCACAGGCAGACTGTCACTCTCCATAGAGATTCAATACCAAATAGGAAAAGTGTGCAGTCTTCCTAACAACATTTCCGTATGGAAAGAACGGATGTTCTTCAGCCTGCGGTGGCTCAGATGTAAACAATATTGTATGAATGTATTTTTTTTTATATGCAGATAGCTGCCATTTTATTTTCCTGACAGATGCCATGAAACTTTTTGAGGATCATATATCGCCATCTTGTTCTCCATTTAACAGAGAAGACATAAGTGTTGTTTAATTTCATTCTAGCTATGTTTAAGGAACATATATACATACATACATATATATACATCCCTCCCGCCTCCGCGCTCACACCAATCATCGGAAACTCATCGGAACCACAAAAGGGACAGAAATCTTGCGCTGAAATAGCAGCGTATTCGCAATCACAAAACGCAGGCATTTTCCAGGTGCTAGAAGTTTCAGAAGTCTAAATTCATACTTGCTAACTTTTCCAAAATGTTCAGAGACTCACAAATTTCTGACAATGCTCTCTTACAGGACCGGCCACCCACTAAGAAATGCTGTTATACACATAGGGCTGGATCCAGGCTAAAGTAAGTGCTTGCAATTAGTTACTCCTGGGTTAAACCATGTTGATTGCAGGGGAGTCATATTTCATCTGTTGCAAATAGTATTAGAGTTGAGAGGTGACGTTTCCTATCCCAAAATTAAATAACAGTGTGATAGTAAAGCTGGTCAGTATCTGTGTGCAGTAAGCAATTCAAAGATATATCCCTGCATGCAAAGAATACAATTAACTTGACTCCCCCTGCAATCAACATGGTTTAGTTTAGTTGCATCTACGTGCAACTGTGATTATTGTTTATATCTGCCCTGATTCTTTAGAAAAATAATCAAAACAAGACTATATTATATTGTACAACAAAAACTTATTAGAGAAATTATCTATAGGTAGAAAATCCTGAAATGTGTGATCTTGAAATCAATTTAAAATAAAAATTCCTTTAGCTACCGCATCCTTTTTCAAATTACATTGTTAGAGTAGTGCTTGGGTATAGATTATGTCTGAAACTGAAAAATAAACTACAATGTTATATTAGGGTGGAAGGTAGAATTGCAAAAGTTTTAGCACCAGAAAAGCCAAAGACTTATTAAAGAGAAGCAATAAATCACAGGTGGTAATTTTGCATTCCTGTTGGCCTAATGCTAAAACTAGGAGATTATCTCCATAGATTTTGATGCCTTTAAAAAAACCAAGAGCATTGCAGCATACAAATAAGCACAGGACGCCTCACTCACACGGCAAAGTATGCTGTGATGTGGATCTGCACATTTTCTCTAACACTGCTTAAACAAACCTGACTTCTGGCATTTCCAATGCTTCCACCTCTGAAGTCTCTTATGTAACCTTGCAACTTCAGGTGAAATTTGCCTCAGAGCTATTTGTTCACTGCTGACAAATTTCATGTACATAACACGTTCCTTAATGGACTGACAACAGGTAAGAAATAAAAGTTGCCTTCCAAAGTTGTTAAAACCAGGCAGATAAAAGGCACATAAACATCACACAGCACCAAAGGCAAAGAGTTGGCTGTCTTAAAACAAGGTGATGGAGCTGTTTAAATAAATTCCCTCTTAGAATGTTTATCTTGACAGTTTCTGTACATTAAGAAGCCACTTGAAAGGGATTAGGTTGTCTGTATCTAGTACTTATCAGTGTCCTGAGTCTGGTATATAGGATGGATGTCTATAAAGAGTGTTATTGTTTGAATCAAGCAGACACATACCTCCTCTGCCACCTAGATCGTTTTAAAACTCAGAACTCCTTTATATGAGGTGATTTTCATAGCGGAATAGTTTGGTTTTACTAATTGCATTTTACAGCTCTTTATAAACAAATCATGTGACAGGCAGATACAAGGGCTAGTCTGGCCAATCAGAGCAACCAGATCTTTCTCAGATGTGTCAACACATTTATCTAAATATGAAAGGCTAGGCCTTTCCATAATCATATTCGCATAACTAGCAGTGCTATTATCACATACATTTCAGGAAATACATTTTAGACTTTATCAACCTTAATAACACCGAAAGCCTGATTATCAGTTATAAGTATATAGAGATGTGGAAGCCAAACTTGGTCCTTACCAACGGTTCATGTTTTCCAGGTCTCCTTACAGAATGATAGGTGAGATGATTACTACCTGTATTATGAACACAACTGTTGACCATCCCCCTCAACACAAACAAATATTAAAGATTCTCAAGATTCTCAGCTGTATGCTGTATCTAAGCAGTAGCCACTTTGTGACCAAATGGGAATTGAGGGACCAGGTACTATATGGCCCTGTTTATATAACTTATCCTCCCATTCTCAGTTGAAAAATACATGCATTTCAAATTTAGGTGTATTTCTTTTGACCTGCTGTAAGTGCAATACTATTATGGCAATATTAGTGATGACAAAGTGTCCCCAAATGCTAGGAAGGTTAGTGGATGTGACTAATGCTGGGTACACACTACACTTGTTTTACCCAATATTTGGTCCAATAAAAAACGATTAAACGACCAATTCACACAATATCGTGCAAGTGTATATGCAAACGATATCGTGTGATCGGTAATGGCATTGTTTGACATGATATTATAGACAGCTTAATTTGCCTGATGAACGATGCGGCAGCGGCAGAAAAATTGTGAACACCATTGTTACAAAAAACATTAAAGAAAAGGATCTTTAGAAACAAGTGTAGTGTGTACCAAGCTTAACTCAGAATATACTGCAATTGCATATGGTTTGTGTTCACCTTTTCTTAACAAAACCACACCGAAATGAGAATCAGTCCCTCAGTGGGCAGCAATGCAGTGATGTCATAGCATCAACAGAGGTCTTCCTCTGGCTCAATAACAAAATGGCTCCACGTCTTATTTTCTTACATGCACTCACAGTATGAAAGCAAGGTAAGTACAATGGTCAACCAGGGCATGTGATCATTATAAAGCAATTGATTATATGATGATAATTACAATGAAACGCATAAGTTGAGTCATGTCCGTATAACTTGTGATACATGAATAGCATGCACTCGTATTCCTAGCTGATATTTTAGTCACATTTTTGAAGATCATTAATCATCTCCTGAAATTGCTACAAGTTCTTCTAGTGACAAAGCTGAGAAACAGTAAAGAAAATCCTGATGCCGCTGAGAAATGAAATATGCAAATAGCAGACCCAAATATACGCATAAATGACAGTACTAATAGAATATATTTCTGAGCTCATGCAATGAGAGATCAGGACGGATTCTGTGTCTGCTGGATGCAGGGAAATGGCATTATATGTTTATGGAAACTACTCTCATTTAATAGTCACAAAATAGAGATTAAGTAATTCATCCTAAAGCTACACTGCGGCTTATGACTATAAACTAGACAGATCAAATCTCCTGTTTTATCACATCTTCAATACGTTCACTTACTGCTCTGTTTGGATGAATTCTCTACATAGAATGGGGCTTCCTTGTATAAATCAACAACTGTTACACATTGAACCGGATCCAGACTTATACCCCTTTCACATCACCACCAAATACACGGGATTTTCGCAAAAAAACCCGGGTCTCAGCAAAATCCTGGGTATTTGGTGGTGATGTGAAAAGGTCACTTCAGGTCCACCCGGGTCGAAAGACCCGGGATTTCAACCCCGGCAAAAAGAAGGGTTTTTCCCGAGTCCAACCCGGGAAGGGTGGCAATGTGAAAGGTCCACGGTTGTTTTCAACCCGAGTCTTTCACTTTGCTTCCTGTTTGGTGCAGATTTGTCTACTGTTGCTATGGCAACAGTAAACAAATCTGTATTTAGCGTTGGATAGTTAAAAAAAAAATGTTTTTGCAAGTATAGGGCATGCTGATAGTAGTGCTACAAGCATCAGCATGCCCAAGGATGGCAAGGCATGCTAGCACTTGGGGAACCACAAGTGCCAGCATGCCCTGTCATCCTATGCAACATAAATAAAGCAGATCAAATCTTAAAAGGTTTTTCCCTATCAATTAATACTTCAAATGTCAAAATAACATTATTTGTCATTATTAATTTATTAATTTCAATAGTTTTGTTCAGGTCTACATTTCACCTATTTTGCCCTTAAGAAAAGGGGTAAGAGCACTTGTGGATCTGCCCCAGACAGCTTTGTTTACAAAGACATGTTTGGGGCATTCAGAAACGTTTCACACTTGTGTTCAGTTTATGTGTGCAATTAATTTCCGCAAGTCTCCTTATCAGCACCAGTTTATCTATGAGAGAGTCACTTTTAAATGATGTATGTGAAGTGGTTTGTTTAACACTGCTACAGGGTATAACACACTGGCATGGCTGTATTCAAAACCACCAAGTAGCATTTAATGAAGAGTATTAGAACAATAAAATAACGATTTATGATGAGACCGTAGTTTCCCTCCACATAGTGCCAATGACAGCACTCCCACAAGTCACAATTAAGCTCTTCCCCAGCCTGTGAAGTGGAGTTACACAGTGGCTAATGAACTACACATTATCAGTTTACATAGTTTGTGAACTGGGAAAAAAAAATCTTGTTTCTCTTTGCAATTAATAAGCCTACAAAAGTGCATTTTAATGATCTTGACTGATTAGCTTTACTTTGCCTTCTCATTAATTAAGCTAAACTGGATGGTGGTGAATCTGCTGTGGCTCTTTTTTTGGCTGTTTCAGAAGTTGGGCCCTATCAAGTTATGCAGGAGAGCAATAAATAGGCGGGTGCCATTCACAAAACACTTGTCTGGCAGCCTGATTCATTGCATTGATAGAATAGTCTATGCCCTGACTCCAGTGATTGATGTAAACAGTGACAGTGAGAGAACAGCAGTGACAGAGACTCAGCAATTAACTCATCAAAGCGTACTGCTAAAATTCTGATTTTTTTGTCTCTGTTAGTAGAGACAGGAGGAATTACTTGATGCAATCACAATGTTTATGCATTCCCCTGTAAATATGTTATAAAACTTACAGTAGTTACATTTATTCATGTCTTTCAAAAACAACAACAAAACAAATCAGAGTAAAGCATTGATGGGCCTACTGTGGTCCTTGTAAATGTGGCCCCAGCTGTTTGTTATAACTTGTAACACTTGTGTAACATGCCTGTTAATATAGTATTACTACATATAGGAGTCTCTTTCACTGATTATCAATGCAGCCGCCTATACACTGAATCACCAATGAACTGGTTGATGTTCACTTGCTTGCTAGATGTCTCTAAAGTCTGAGTCTATGCCAGTCAAGACCGTAACTAAGGGTGTGCGATAGGGGCAGCCGCACAGGGCGCAAATCTTAAAGAGGCACCAGTAAGTTAATATTTAAGGTTAAATTGGCTTGAAATTCAGGGTCAGGGGGAACCATTTCATCTTTTTGTCCCAGGCGCTAAAGTTTCTAGTTACGCCTCTGACGCCAGTCTATGGGTAATAGTTTAAGTCAGTTTTCTTTAAACAAAGTGCATTTGCATATTTGTTAACTGAAACATAGATGTGTTATGGATGATCTATATGGAGTCAGAATGAGATACAGTTGTCATTACACAGAATGACAAAGGACTATATTTAGACTCAATAACGTTCGCAAACATATGCATGCTGTGTGCGTAAATTGGAGTTTTTTAGCGATTTGCACAAGTGTGCGGCAGATGCTACTCATCGGATCTCACTACGTACAGAGTTATTTCAGCACATGCACAACTCCGTACGACAGGGCGTGACAATACTCCGTATGCGGGAAAATACGTAACGCTGATGAGGGGAGGCATTGAAATTTTACAGTATTGGCTGGGTTAGGCTCTACATCCACACAATAATACGCACAGAGGAGTAGATGGGAGGCAGAAATCAACTAAAAGTGTGGACTTTGGTGTGATGTGTTTTGCTTTGATCATATTACAGTACAAGAGTGGGTGGAATATGATAACACATTTTGTAGATCGTAATAGATTAAAATTGGTCCATGGCATTTAAAACTACATATGATCAAGTTTAGAACTAAGAGACATTTTAATATTTAAAGTTTACAGCCTAACACACAAATAATAAAGTGTCAGGGACGCAGGGCTAGCGGGGGGAGGGGGTGTCCCTTAATCTAGTACCTTATCTATAAATCACACCTTTACTCTAATAATCTAACCTGTAGAAGCCAGAATAATGTACCTACTAATTGGTCACAATCATAGGCGTATCTATAATGGGTGCAGGTTGTGCAGTGCACACGGGCCCCTCAGAACAGGGGGCCCTGTGGCATGCATCCTGCACCCTGGGTTGGCAGGGGAAGGGGGCCATTCAGCATCCTATTTCTTCCCTCTAATATCTTCTGGAGGGAAGAAATAGATGCCAAATTAGTCCCCCTTCCCCTGAGGTGGAACTGTCCCGATTTGCGGGTTGAAAAGGGGGCGGGGCTTACATCGCCATTAAGCCTGTCTTAGGTAAGGGAAGGGGGGCCCATGTGCAAATCCAGCACACGGGCCCCCTCACTTCTTAAAACGCCCCTGCAGGGCACTCTCCTTGCTCTTCTATGCGTGGATAGTGAATCCATGTCCCAGGGGGTTTGATAACTATCCCATCTCTATGCATGCAGAATAGACGATCACACATTAAAGGTTGAGTCCAGCCCCTGCTGTAATTTCAGCATGGAAAGCAGCATCTGGTGACTGTGGACCGGATCCAGACCCCCGCGTGCTTTCCGTGCGCGCGGGGGTCTGAAATTACGCGAGACAGAGGGGAGTGCACACCCCCTGTAACTCCCCTCTGTCGTGCGGGCTTTATGGCAGCTTACGCTGCTATAAGCCTGGCTTAAATGCGACAGGCGGATCAGCGGTCCGTACGACCGCTGATCCGCTACAGTGTGGGAGCCCCCTCCCACACTGTACACTTTACATGCTTCCCTCCGCCCGCTATAGCGGGCGGAAGGGAAGCACAGCCCATTTGCACGCTATAGTAATCCTAGCGTAACATCTGGAGGGCGCATGCACCCTCCTGTTCAGTCAGGTGATTTACGCACCTTGCGTGCGTAAATCACCTGACGATCTTAAATCT
>WWET01000094.1:741760-758556 GCA_011038615.1 Limnodynastes dumerilii | reverse complement strand
CCTCCATGCCCCTCCAGCCCCCCCCACTACTCCCACCAGCTGCCTCCAGCCTCCCCCAGTACTCCCATCATGTGCCTCCAGCCTTCCCCAGTACTTCCATCATGTGCCTCCAGGCTCCAGCCCCTCCCCCCCCCAGGTTTTCTTACCTTACCTTTGTCCTCCGAGCGGGGCTGCGGTTAGAATTGAAGTCCCGCGGTGGGCAACACTTGCAAGGGAAATTAAATAGAGAAGCCTGTGACCGCGGGTATCCTAGCAACCAGCCAGCCCTCATTTTAAAAGCATCCAGCCGCAGTCTGACTCCAGACCAGCACTTCACTAGGCGGCGCTATCTCTTAGCCACGGATGGCATCTCTGGGCAGCGCCTCCCTTTGGCTGGCGCTCCTGGCGGGTGCCATCCTGGTGTGGGGTAGATTCACCTCTGCTCTTGGACAGTTAAATAATTTAACAACTGCAATTTTTTGATTACACAGATATCAGGCACAGTGGTATTCTGATAAAATAACTTTTTTTGTTAATGACAAAGCTTTGAAACTTTCATGTTATTTATTTTCTTTATCTTTCACAAATGTGACTAAAGCAAAGGCAAAAAAAACTTGCTTAGAATAAATCAATACATAAAATAAACAGCCCTCCTGTCAGCAGATATGAGTGTGCCTATATATGTAAAGAAGTCTCATGCTGTCACTTATCAGCAAGCACTGATTATGTGCTGGCTAGAAAGCAGTGACTGTGACATCGAAATTATTAGCTAGAGGCTTTTTGATGCATGTACTCTGACAAGGGAAACCAAACAGCTAGGAAGTCAAGTCAGGGATACTGACCTCTATCATGAAAAACCACAAGTACCAGACACAAAAAAATGTGGAGTGTTCTTACATCTGCCTCCCACTTTGGTGATAGGTAATGAAGCTGAATTAGCTTTTCTAGTGTCCTCTTCTATCCTCATCTACATATCATTAACCTTAATCCTGTTCCCTTCACATTTATAAATCTATGACCAAATTTAGAATGGTGGCTATGATTTTACACTTAGCAATCCTTAAATGTCCTATTCTAATGGAAACATTCACAGAAACATTTGGATTTGACTTTGACAGTGAAAATGTAAGATTATTTTGCTTCAGTTTTGTTTTTTACCTAGCATCCACTGATCCTATTTTTGCAGTTTAAAGTCAAATGACAGGTATGAACTACTTAGCATTTGTTTCCTTTAATGTACACTAAATCTGGTTTTCAACACATTTTTGGAAAACATATTTTACTTCTTAAATTTTATTGAAAAGTTTTAGCACTTTCACTCATGTAAACAGACAATTTCAGTCCTGTGAGAATAATCCCACACACGTATAAATTTAGACCACACCACTGCATTCTGTGTATATGTTCATATGTATATTGCAATCATTTATTTCAGTTAGTAAACAAACAATGTCTGGCTTCTCGCAGCACATATATTTATCTCTACCAATGTCAAAATCAAGGGATGTATTCAGTAACATTCAATCCGATGGTCTTTACAGAGTGAGCAGAAGTGTGTTAGATATTTCAGTACAAATAGCAATGCTGACAGTTGTTAAACTTATGTATAGGCCAGTAATATCCACCTCGGCTTCACATACATATTTATATAAAGGGGTCTCCTTGAACAATTCTGACAGGCTAAAGGACATCATGTGACATGGGGAATAGTGATCCTAACCACAGCAAATACATGAATTTAACAGAGCTATTTGCATAAAGGATAGAGAAATCATACTTTTAAGTAACATACAATTGAGGAATGCAATGGTAAAGATTATTATATTATATTATATTTCTATTATAATATAAGCTGTATATGTAGGACTGCAAAAGAGAACAAAAAAGTAAAAGAAAAATGCATGTCCAGAGATGAATGAATTATAGAAAAAAAACCTGGCTATTACACCAAAAATGTTTTGCTGGAGTCCAGGGAAAGCTGGCTGGCTTTTCTAGTAAGAGGGGTAAATATATTGACAAAATTTATAATAAACATTATAACACACACACACATACAAAATAGAGGTTGCTCAATTCAATTTATAAGTTATTTATACGTTATTATAAGTTATTATAGAGCAGGTGCTAGCAAGTTATGGGAAGTTCACACAGATACAAAAAAGGCCCCCCAGCACTTACCAGTAACAAATCATGACATTCTATCTTTGAAATAAAAGTGACAGAGATATGTTACATACATGTGCAAATATATGATAAGCCATCAGCCACATTTTTTGTATCTGTGTGAATTCCCCATACCTTGCTAGCATCTGCTCTATATTAACTTATAAATTGATTTGAGCGACCTCCATTTTTTGTGTTTGTTTTAAAACTTGTCTGGGATAGCAGCTGACAGGGGGCGCTGTCTCAGAGTAGCTGTTTTGGAGAATGGGGATCTCCTCCGGGGGTGAGCTCTCAATTTAAAAAATAGAGAAGCCTTGTAAGTGGCTGGTGGCTTATCATATATCTGCACTAATTCTCTGACTTTTATTTTAAATATAGAAAGTCATGGTTAGTTGCTGGGTAATTGCAAGAGAGCCGGGGTGTCTTTTTGGTATCTGTATATATATACTGTGTGTATATATATATATATATATATATATAATAGAAACTCTTTTGGTCCATTTTTATACAGTATGAGAGAGTAAATGTAATGGGAGCACTATTTCCAAAGATTGTCTTTTTTGATTACTTTTGACAGCTTTCTTTTCTCTGTGTGTTTCTGCCATTTGATTTATGATAAGAAGAGTGCTTTAAGAAAGCTCATTTATGTCAGAGCAGTCAAGTTAATGGCGACACTGCAGCATTAAATAACACTTCAGTGCTGCTATTGCGGTGTTGTGAGTGGTGTTGCACTTTATACAAGGTTGCACTGTCAGGAACATAAAAATAAACAACGAGGGGATGCAGCTTTGCTTTTACAATTCCCAGTCATAAGTATATAATAGACATGTGTCCAGAATGACCCCATTCACATGCACCAACTGGGTACCACAGTACCTGTGAACCTCTGCACCATCAACTAATTCTGAAACTACCTTAAACAGAATAAATAATATTCAATGAAAAATAAATATAAATGGGCTAATATATAGGCAGGTTTTATAACAATTGTATTTCTTTATTTTGCTGTTTACAGATGATATGTCCTGTCATCAGCTACAACCTATTAAGGATCTTAAATTTGGAGTGGAAATCCCAAGATTTTGTGTCAAAGCTTGGCAGGGATCATGGGAATTATAGTCTGAAACAATCCTTAAGCCAAGCTCCTGCTAATCACATCCTGAGAGCTACAGTATAGATGCTTGGTACACTAGAAGATGGATGATGTAGCTGTACATGTCACCAAGAGTATACTAATAACGTCAGCCTAATTATTCTGCCTCATTTCCTCAGGACAGTGAGAAATGCTTATAGATTTATTTGTGGAAATAAAAAAAAATGTAAAAAGACATCCCTTCAATAGTAACAAGTAGCTAAAGAACAATATATATGTATATGGGTTAAAAAAAAATATTCTCAATGATAAAAGAATTTCCTTTGTCTATTTTGGTTTTCATTCACATTCAGTAATCATTCTATTGATTCCTAAGCCATACAATTAACTGAAGCTTCTGAGATCCCAACAGCACACAGGTAAAATGAATCTATCTGTCTCTTGTTACTGAATAAACAGAACCTGATAAGAGAAGATAAAGCAGAGCCATAGAATCTAGTAAGTTATGGTTGCAGCAGAAAAGTCACATAAACCTTGGCCTACAGAAGCAGGATTTTCTGTCATTTCTGGGTCTGATCCAGAGATTGGGCTGGATCCAGACTTAAGTAAGTGCTTGAAATTAGTTAATCCTGGGCTACACCATGTTGATTGCAGGGGGAGTCAAGTTAATTGTATTCTTTGCATGCAGGGATATATCTTTGAATTGCTTACTGCACACAGATACTGACCAGCTTTACTGTCACACTGTTATTTAGACTCGGGATAGGAAACATCACCTCTCAACTCTAATACTGTTTGCAACAGATGAAATATGACTCCCCTGCAATCAACATGGTTTAGTCCAGGAGTAACTCATATCAAGCACTTACTTAGGTCTGGATCCAGCCCAGAGTAAAGCTGGCCACAGACTACAGTGATTATTTGCCCAATCATGCAATTAATTTGGGATTGGATCAAATATCGCTGTAGTGTGTGGGCAAGTTTTTGTTTTATAAACGCTGATAAAACGTCTAAAAACGCCAGGATCTAATTATCTCATTGTTCATTATTGCTGACTGATAATCAGACCAAAGTTAAGGTTTTTTTTAAGTGCCTGGTGTTAAATGCGCTGTGTCATCTCCCTAAACGCCTAGTGACAGTCTGAAATTTCTGATTATATAACAAATGTGCCTTTTAATTTGATCAGGGGGCATTAGAAAGTTTTAAGCCCCTTTATTTTATAAGCTTCATTATTCACATGATTATGGCCCTTAGTAATGTCCCCAGTTCACATGATTAAGTCACAAAAAAAAGATCCCTCCATACATCTGATTATAGTAAAAGAAATTCTCACAGACTGCAGTGCGCCTCGTCCTTTCTATGCTCCTTCCACCTCTTTTTTTTAACCTTATCCCTTTCCCCTTATATATAAAGTAAAATCACATTACAGTATACAATACTTCCTTAGTTTGAGTACCTTCATTGACACACATTCAGTGTCCACAAATGTGTGCCTCAATGGAATGGTTCTCCAGGGTTAGACGTTGGGTGCCTATTGAGAGGGACTAGTAAGACCTTTCGTTTCTGAGTATCATATACATTTTCTGCGATGTTAATAACTACAGTGATATTTAGTATTATATGAAATTCAATGGCAACAATGGTCACAGGATAGACTAGAATCAACAAGGTGGGCAACCTTTAAGACCTTTAAGTGCTTTAGAAACAATACCGTTTTTTTTGCAAGGGTGTAAAATAGGACATTTGCACAAAGTGCATCTAATCAACAGTTTCTAAACCTATTCTACAACAAATGTTCACATTGCCATTGAAATCTGAATCAAGAATGTATGTACAACAACCTAATAGGAAAAGATGTCAAGTAACTATCTTAGAGAGCACTGCTAACCTTAAGTAGTTTTGCATCCATTTTATGTGAAAATGAAACACGTCCTGAGAGATGAGGAAATAAACAGATGTGTCCAGGATCATTACTCCTGAAAACTGAATATCTTCTCGTTACTAGTCAGACAAGTGGAAGCTGAGTCAGTACAAATTTTGGCGCTTCCAACACATTTGTGAAGGTGAGATGATAAAAACAGACAAGTGTTCAACTGACATGGTGAGGTCAACAAGGAAAAAGATAAGTAAATCAGTCACGTCAAGTTCACTCCACACGCATAGACACAAAGAAGAAGGAATATCTTATCTTCTGTACTGCTTCCTGGCTACATGCTACTCCCTGTGATTTAAGTTCTATAGATAAAGCAAGAGGTAGGAGATACCCAAAGCAGCACTCATTACTTTCTAGCGGATTAGATAATGTAACTAACTCCTTCACATGCTCTTGGTGCCGAAATCAGCACTGAAATAAGGAAGTGTATCCAAGCATCTGATGAAGTATTAGCAAGATAGTGTAGAGCAGTTCACTTATGATGTAAAATTCTATGATAGTTCCTTAAAACACCAATGGCCCATAGTGTTTGAACGTAAGGATGATTAAGTATGAATAAATGCTTTGTTGCTAAATATGATCACATTCACATTTGATTTGACGCAATTGTTTTCCCACTTATGACTTAGTCATTGTGTTAATTCCTGCCTCTACTGTATCAGTAATTGCAAACCTTCACTCCGTTAGTACCAGAATTATCCGTGCTTTATACAGGGGACAGTGGTGGAAGTACCGTGGCTGCAGTACATGCAGCTGCTTCAGAGCTTGCAGGAGAGGGGGGGACCCCTGGAAGCTGCCCACACTGCACTAAACTCTAAGCAAGCAGTCAGAGGCTGAAAGCCTAGGACTGTGCTCAGTCCATGTAAAAGTGCTGAGTGCTATTTAAAAATACATTGCTAGAAGCACATTGTTGCCAGTACAGTACACAGCCGGACAGAGGACCAGGGTGCATCACCAACCTCCCAACCAAACTCAGGTCCTGCCAACATGCTGTGGGGCCAGAGCCAGTCAACCTTCACCCTTAATTGGGTAGGCTTTCATATTATGGAGGCAGCACATATGGGAATAATTCCAAAAGACAATTCATTATGTCTCTGAATCTACCACACAGTCTATATTGTTGAGCAGGGGTTCTAAACCCGTGGTATGTACCATCGGTGGAACGTAAACCACTGTTTGGTGGTACGTGGGACAATTGGTCAGGCTTATAGGGAGTTACACTATCCATAAGTATATTTATTTAATCTTGAGAGATATCAGATTGCAGAGAGTATATTTAATAAAAAATAAAATGATGATTATATATGGGGAATGGATAAATATCTGCATGATAATATCATGAATATAAATATAAAAGAGGGAAGGAACGTGGCACTGATAAAATATGTAAAGACACTAAGAAAGCGATGTGCTAATGGCAGAACCATATTGAGGATTGAGGGTAGAAAGGAAATGAGAAGAGTGTAATGAGGAGAGAAAGGGATGGACAGCATAGCACATAATAAAATACAATGTAAATATAAAAATATCACAAAATACAATAAAGTGAAGCTAGCACAGACAGCAAGGCAAAATGCGAGGTGTCAAGCTTGCCAGATCAGGGAGGAGGGGCTATAACACCAGTTGCACCGTTAAAATTCACCAGTCCAGACACAGTCCCATTTACATGGCTGCTGAAGGGAAGTACAGGAAACCTAAGCCCGTATTCAGAGTTCCGGACGTATAAGATATACGTCTGGTGTTTAGCAATTTTTACTACTGCGCAGGCGTAATAATTTTTTAACGTATATAATCTTTCTTACGTATATTGCGTAAATCCGGTCTGAAAGACCGTATTCACGCAATCTACGTAAGAAAAAGATACATAGATAACATAAAAAAATGACCACGCATGCGCAGTAGTAAAAATCGCTAAACACCAGACGTATATGTTATACATCTGGTACTCTGAATATGGGCCCTAGATTACCTGACGGGAAATGAACACAACCCTTGAAGAACCCGGGATTTTCAACTCAGGTTCTTCCTGGGCAAATTGCTGTGTCAAAAAAAAAAAGCTGCATTATAAGGCCACAAAAACCCGGGAAATTTCCACGTCTAACCATTTCACATATGCCATAAATTTCCCAGGACTACCATGGCAAGCAATTGTCAATCAGCCTAAAGAGGAGCTCTTATTGGCTGAAAAAAATGAAGGGGGCATCACTTTTTAATAAACTACGAGACAAAAAAAAAAGGGGGACCTGACAGGAGAGAGGCTGCATTTTTTAGTGCATTTTTTAGTACTTGTAGGTCTCCTTTCTGGACCGTCTGCCTGCAGTTCCCACTATTCCCCACTATGAACTTAGTACTTGCATGTCTCCTTTCTGATCCGTCCACAGGTGGACCAGAAAGAGGACATACAAGTACTAAATTCATAGTGGCGAATAGTGGAACTGCAGGCACATGGACCAGAAAGGAGACCTACAAGTACATAAAAATACAGCCTGTCTCCTTTCGCTGCACACACCTGCCAGCTACCTTATCTGTCCAATCAGGTGTCTTTGTGAAGGACCCGTATTGAAGAACATCACGGGACCTTTCACATTGACACCAGTTTCGTGTCAGACCTGGTAAAAACCCTTCTTTTATCCCGAGTCTGAATCCCGGGTTGCCGAAAAAGCAACGTTTCACATCACCACCAAATACCTGTGTTTTTGCAGAGACCTGTTTTTTTGTTCATAAACCCAGGTATTTGGTAGTGATGTGAAAGGGGTTTTAGTGAATGTTTCTCCTCTTTTTTTCTAAGTTGAATATAGTGTAACTATTGAGTTGAGCAAATATGTTCCATATGAAAACAGAAAAACACTTTAGTTGAAGACTAAAAGCTGGTATTTTAGTCAGTTTTGTTGTGAGAGTGTAAAGTTGTGGAAATAAGACAGTTGGAAATAATAAATTACTTAAGGAATGCTTTTCATCCGTATATATCAAAGTCCTTTGGAGACAAGACTTACACATCACAGAAATTATTCCTAGAAAACTATAATTGCTTATACAGAGAAAAAATTAAGTTAACTCCTTTATTTAAAAGCTAAACTGGAAACAAACTGAGAGGTGATGATAGAAAGGTTACCCGTTACTGTGCCATCCTAAGTCATACATGCCCAACCCTATACCACCCGTCATCTGCATAAAAACCTAAACAAACATATCACAGCAATAATTACAAATTAGTATGAATTTGTTATGACTAGCACATTAACTAACCATTCACAACAGAATTACAGATAAATATAACACTAAGTAATCATGTTACACATCTCCCACCAGTGCAGTTCCGCTAGCATAGCATGCTTGGAGTTTGACTTGGAATAAAAAATTGTTGATATTTTTTTTTTAATTTGATTGGTTGGCTGTAAACAATCAATTAGTGTTGATCTTTAATTATAAAGGATGAATAGCTATAGTGAAGTCATTTAAAATGCATTTGTCTGTTATACCTGTTAGGATTTTGAAACAACACTCTCAGTTATTTGTCGTCTGGGGGCCGTATTCAGAGATGCGTTTCAAAAGTACGCAATTATACGCACGCACGTAGCAAGCCAACACCCATGACACTCCCCTCTCACGGCCGTGCAATCGTAGACTTACGCCTCCATTAAGCACCTCCAACTTTACGTGTGTAGATACGTGCGTATATGTATGCCGTACATGTGATTCTATGTAACCGCTCCCTCAAAGACTCTTTTAAATGCCCCCCCACCCTCTTTCACGTAACGTGTTTAAAGCACTTATGTGCATATTTTCTACGTAACTTATGTAAATCAAGTTACTACGCATGCACAGTTAAAACGTACTTAAAAATACGTATGCAACTTCACGTGAAAACGGATCTGTGAATACGGACCTGGGTTCCTATGGACAAGCCCCTGAACAAGGGCTGATATCTTGGAAACATCTGGCCCTCCTGACAGTCACATTGCTTTTTTTTTTTGTCAGTTTTTATTTTTTTTTTATTTTAGGCTCCTAACAGGCTGACTCTATTAGAGTAATGTGCACACACCCCATTATTCTTAAAGAACAGTGAGATAATACTTCATCCTAAGCCTGAGTGCAATGAGGGGAATATGCAACAAATTGGGAAATGAATCCTCCCAGCCTGTAAAACTACCAAACCTTAGCCTTGGGGAAGATACATATATTAATCTTTGGCTGTCCTCCAAATATTTATGCTGCCTCCAGACAAGAAATATCAGTAATTCCAATTTTTATTATTAGAAAAATATATAAGGATCCACAGCTTAAACTAGAAAATTTAACATAGCCACCAAATTATAACAAAACTGAAAATATTCTAAACTCTGTTTTTGTGAACAGGCCGCACTGTATATAATGTACAGGTTTAGATTTGTGGTTCTACTTTCACACATTGTTTATCTCTTTATTATTCTCCCTGTCTCTATCCAATCACAAAGCAATCAATGCTTCAATCATCTGTAAATTGATTGGATCTACAATAGTAATGTACAAGGCTAGTGTTTGCACACCACATGTTAGTGAACTAAATGTACCCAGATTATCAGCCTGGTGCAGGTGTCTTAACTGCTTAGATAAGGTTCATTCAATAGAGTCTCTACAAATTGGAGCTGTCCTTAACTAAAGTGACTCGCTTGGGAATCGGGTTATATACATGTTAGCTGCTGCTCTCCCATATGACTGCACACTGGACAAACAATATCAGTTTCAGAAGGGGGTTTATTAAAGCTTTTGTCAGATGTCAGTATAAATATGACTATTATACCAGCAATCTCTAGTCTTCCCTGACTGTATAGCTGGGTACACACTACAAATTTCAAACAATGTGATGTATATAACAGTGGACCGGATTCAGACCTTATATAAGCCTCTAGTGTAAGAAAGCCTAAGCGTAACATCTGCGCATGAATGCCACATGTTACTGTGCAGATCTCCTAGAATGCAATTCATTTGCCAAGAGATCCGGTCGACAGGGCAGCCCATACCTTCCGCTGGCATAAAGGCCACAAGATGGGGGATGGGGGGGACACAACTCAAATGATGCAGTCTGGGAGTTCTGTGCGTATTTTTAGGATCGGATGAACTGCGCATATGTAGTAACTTTATTTACACTGTTTACGTTGAATTTACACATTAGACACATACTTGGGTATCGCACTTGGGGACATACGTGCAGATAGCGTGGTTGATATCCGTACATTCAAAGTTACGTGAGACAGGGTGGGGGGGTACATTTAAATGGGCATTTGAGGGCGTGGTTAGATAGATACGCACATTCGTACCTTGACGTATGCCCGTAACTACACATGTAGACATAAGGGTGCCCTATGGCACTCATAAGTCAATGACAACCCGTCAGGGTGAGGGGAGTGTCGTGGGTGTTGCCTTGCTATGTGCGTGCGTATAACTGCATGCATTTAAAAAACGGATCTCTGAATACGGCCCATAATCAGTTTCTATCACCAAAGATTCCAGTTATTATCAGACTGCAGTCAAAACGTGCTATACCTTCAATAGATTCATGTGATTTAGTACATAAAAAAATCTATTAAGTGATATCAATTTCTTTTGTTATATCTTGGTTTAACACATAACTATACTTCCAATGGCAGGACACTACACTGAAGTACCGTATTATTGAACAAATGAAATAGTATTTAACTTCAAAAACATCTCACTACCTACACGAGACCTAACACACTACACAAAGCTGATGAAGACTGTGCCTAATTAAAATACTTTAATAGGAAACTGACCATAATGAGCTTCATTTTTGCATTAAAAAAAAACTAACAAAAAAAAAACCTTGGTTTGCCGTTACTTTTTTATGCTCTGAGCTGCCTGAGTGCCAGGGAAAATACATTGTGGCCCACTTGGGCAATGAAGGGGTAAATACAGCTGAATGAGGTTAGCAATCTCCTAAAGTCCCTGAAGCCATGAATTGTTGCTGTAATTATGTAAAGAGGGATGCATTGCTTTGAATATAAAGCAAGATGTGTGCAGAATTGGGGTTCTTACATCGGTGAATTCATTAGGAAAATTTGTGATGTACGACTTGCTTAGATTCTGTTGGTATGAACTACATTAAGAGACAAATCCATAAGTCTTACTGACTGACACGCTTGGCCGACATAAGACCTACTGCAGGCTATGTTCTATGCTAAAGCTATTTGATAGGTTGAACGATGACATGAATAATTCAATATTAATAGGACATCTGTAAGGTGCAGTCTATGAAGGCAAATACGTAAATATATTTCCTTATTTTATTTCACTCTCCTTATAAAAAAAACTGAAAAAAATCCCCAGTAATGTGTGTTTTCTAGTGGCTCACAGTTGCAGGTTATTTTGGGTACTTGTGTTGGGCGGAAACAGACTATCCCCCTGGTATCCACCTGCACTACTTGCAAAATTCATTTTCGTGGCTGGGACCCTATCTGAGCATGCGGAATATTGAATTGTTTGTAAGGGCTTAGTCAATACCAACTGGCAATACCTATGCCCACCCACCATGTGTATCTTGTACGCAGAGTGAGTGGGCCAGCCCCCTGTGTGGAGAGCACAGCATCTGATGCAGAAATATTGCCCTGAGCATGTACAGTACCAATTCACAGCTAACTTATGTACATAACGTATGGAAATCAGCTGAATTTTAAAATTCTAGATCCGGCCCATTGTAACAATGAAGCTGTTGCACTGGGAATTCCAAAAATTAACCCCTATCTTAAAACACATAGCGCTGCTCTTGCATTAAATTGGTATATTACAATAAAATGGGGATAATATGTCTGGCTTGTACTAAGGACGCTTTGCTCTGTACTATCTGCATACATCCTCCACACACAACTGAATCACTATCCACTTCCCATTCGTCCTGCCATGCTCCACCATCAGAACTGCTCCCAGGATGGAACCAGAGCATCCTGGGGATGTAATGCTTATGCTTTACCAAAAAGGTATCGATCATCCCTGGAACGAAGACTCCACGCTGAATGGTGAGTATCAATGTACCCTTATCCTAATTCTTACCCCAACCTTCCCTTCCCTGTAGTCTGACCCTAAAACTCCCCTCCCCACAGCCAGACCCCAAAACTCCCTTCCCCACAGCCTGACCCTAGTATTTACCTCCAGTCCAGCGTGGCTGGTCTGGTGATGATGGGGCAGCAATTTCCGAATGAATGGGTATGTATTCATAAACATTTCTCAATTGTAGTATTTCCGAAATAGAGGTAGCCAAAAATGAGGTTTCGGCTTCCTGTATTTCTAAAATACTGTTATTGGACCGTTCATTGCATCCCCAGCTATACATAGATGGCATCATTCAAGAACAGCTAATAGAGGACTAACAATTAACATTTCAAAGAAGAGGGTAAGGGCCCTCATAATGGACTTATATTTATATGCCTGGGTGCCCAGCCAGAGGGGCCAGTACTACCAGTAGGCAGGTTTAGGCATAAACAACAAAGCATTTAGGACTCATAATAACAAAGCAAAGTGGCAGGGCTATAAGTTGGTGTGGACCAGACAGATCTGGGAATACTGCACATGGATTAGGACATGATTTACTAATTCTTAATGTGTTCAGATATGATAATATATATAGGCTGGTTATCCCGAGTAAACAGGTCTCGGAGCTGCTTACAATTAAATACAGGTGAAACTCTAAAATTTAGAATATCGTACAAAAGTTCATTTATTTCAGTAATTCAAGTCCATCAAGTTTGCTGGCCAATCCAGCACAGTAATCCCACGGTCATTGAACCAGGTTTTGGTTCCTTTGGCAGTATGTGCAGGTGCCAAGTCCTGCTGGAAAATGAAGTCACCATCTCCATAAAGCTTGTCTGCTGAAGGAAGCATGAAGTGCTCTAAAATGTCCTGGTAAACGGCTGTGTTGACTCTGGACTAAGTACAGTGGACCAACACCAGCAGATGACATGGCTCCCCAAATCATCACAGACTGTGGAAACTTCTCACTGGACTTCAAGCATCTTGGATTGTGTGCCTCTCCATTCTTCCTCCAGACTCTGGGACCTTGGTTTCCAAATGAGATGCAAAATTTGCTCTCATCAAAAAAGAGGACTTTGGACCACTGAGCAACAGACTAGTTCTTTCTTTCTTTAGCCCAGGTAAGACATTTCTGACGTTGTTTGTTGTTCAGGAGCGGCTTGACAAGAGGAATGCGACGTTTGAAGCCCATGTCCAGAATCCGTCTGTGTGTGTGCAGCTCCTCCACACTTTTGAATGGCCTTTTCCTGACAATCCTCTCCAGGCTGCAGTCATCCCTGCTGCTTGTGCACCTTTTTCTTCCACACTTTGCCCTTCCACTTTACTTTCTATTAATGTACATTGATACAGCACTTTGACAACATCCAACTTCTTTTGCAATTTCTTTTTGAGTCTTTCCCTCCTTGTGGAGGGTGTCAATGATGCTTTTCTGCATAACTGTCAGGTCAGCAGTCTTCCTCATGATTGTGAATTCTACTGATCCAGACTGAGAGACCATTTAAAGGCTCAGGAACCCTTTGCAGGTGTTTGGAATAATTTGCTGATTAGAGTGTGACACTTTGAGCCTACAATATTGAACCTTGTCACATTATTCTAATTTAGTGAGATTTTGCTTTCGGGGTTTTCATATACTGTAAGCCATAATCTTCAAAATTAAAGCAAATAAAGGCTTGAAATATCTCACTTTGCATGTAATGAGTCCATATAATATATTAATATCACCTTTTAAGCTGAATTACTGAAATAAATGAACTTTTGCACGATATTCTAATTTTTGAGTTTCACCTGTACTTGCAAGTCAGACACATAGCGGGACACTACAATACTTAGTCTACAATAGTGCTGATGGATTGATACAAAGGCAGGCTGCCATTTACGCCCAGAACAGCCCTGTCTTGTACAATTCATACTCACTGTCAAGGCCTTGTTACTTTTTAATGGCTAAAAAACAACAGGTGGCATCTCTGCCTCTAATAAGCTGACAGTGCTACGTGTTTTAGTTTATGACTCACTGAGTCTGAAGTTGGCTCATTAAATGATTAGAGCAAGAAATATTCCGAGGCAACCTCAAACTGCTCCTAAAAAAGAAATAACAGATTTGTGTAGAGAAAAAGATAGATTTTAACAGCCAAATAACATGAAAAATAATACGAACCATTTAGAGCTTTGTTTTATATAAATGACTATGGGCTGTATTCTTAGCTCTGAACCCGAAGCTATCGGATCTCTGAGTAACAGATGTGTGTGAAGGAGCCATCCCCGCTAACCACTACCCTGGCACAGACAGATTTCTGATAGCTAGGGCCTACATGAACTTTTCCTACTTGTGAGAAGGAGAAAGTTTGGAAAGGTTATACTGTACATTGTAATTCCATGTCCTGCCTTCTTGTCATTGTGGCAAAGACCCTCTGTGTCTGTAAGTGTATGGATAGAATGCAATGTGTTCCAGTCTGGTAGCACAGTTGTGTGTATACGCGAATCACACCAAGGCGAACATGTAATCCAAAGGTACAGAAATTTACTAAGCTGCGGGTTTGAAAAAGTGGAGATGTTGCCCATACCAACCAATCAGATTTTAGCTCTCACTTTTACTATTACATATTAGCAAATGTCAGCTGGAATCTGATTGGTTGCTACGGGTAACATCTCCATTTTTCCAAACCTGCAGTTTAGTAAATCTGGCCCAAGATCTGGCACTATTTGACAATTTTATATGTTTAAAAATGTTTAAATGTTTAAATCTGGGTATTTTACCATATCATCAATATTCCTAATTCATACACAATAAGTTGAAATATTTCTCAGAAAGGACTAGTATTTCTGTGAATGTCTGTATTTGCAGCTTACATTTTCATTTAAAAACCTTGTACTCAGTTAATTAATTTAATGTACAAAACAAGCCAATTATATACAAATGCATCCAAAAAAGTGTCAAAACCAGAGCCAGACAACAGGGGGACAGCTGTGACCAGACTTGTGGTTAATGGGGACCCCTGCAATCTGCTGCAGACGCTATTGAGGAGGGATGGGGCCCCCTAAAAACATGAGTGTACTGGGCCCCAAGATTTCTGTTGCCGGCCTATGATGAAGAGATTATGTGATTTATTCCACAGACTGCAGATAGTCGCACATCCATAGCACCATTGTCCTACAAAAGAGTCTACATAGCCCTGAAAGATGGCCGGTCACTCTCCCCATCCCGTGTACTTCCCCAGAGCAACAGACATGACTTGACATGATCCTCCCCCATTATAGCCCAACCCCTATCCCAGTAACACCGTGATGATACAAGTCCCCCAACTGAGTCATTGGGCTGGACCCAGACCTACATTCCCTTTACGTTTCAAGGCGTAGCGTATTTATGCTTGTGCTATTACTAGCCGCTCCCCTCGCTCGTATGTACTTTTGCCGTTTTACGCTTTCCAAACCCTACCTTATTTTTTCAAAGCGTAACTACTGTCAGCCATAATGGCTGCACGTACGTAAGTGCCTAAGCACGCCCATACTGTGCGATTTAAATGCCTCACCCCGCCTCCAAAGCGTAATTACGGGTGTCGTATGGATGTCACGCCCCTTCGTTTGTAGTTACGCTCTTGATACGAGGCTGGTACGTACGTTCAGTACAAAATAGCGTTTTTACGTCTCCGGATAGCGTAAATACACTAGCGGATGTAGCTATGGATCTGGCCCAGTGGACCTCCCTTTGTGTGCTCTCTGGAGGTCCTCTAGAGCATAACAGTAAAGTGGAGGCATAATACACTATTTTGACTAAATTATAGAAGATGCTGTCAGACAATGAAACACTGCAATGAGTATAGTATTTTTTAAATGTTAGCTTTCACCAAAATACCCATGTACTATGTATGCCCAAATAATCTATATAGTCATATAAACACTACAAACACTACTTGTTTGTCATACTATGGAAAACCTACAAATCCCATTGGCGTGCATGTGTTTGTGCAGTGACTAGATTAATCTACATGCAATATAACAATCACGTATTACCTTTATATTTGCTTATGGCATATATTTACCATATAATGAAATTCATTTCCTGATTCTTTTTAGAACTGTAAAATGAGCTATAAGAAAAACAATCCATTTATTTTTGGTGTGCAGGACGCATATTGTGCAAATGTTATTGTAAGTAACATTCTATTAGTTGTATAACAGTGAAAAGGCGGGGGATGCTCTTTTACATGGCGGAGAAGCATAATAGACTACAAGCACTCCACATTAGCCTCATACATCCCAAGAGTGCTACAGGCCTGTTTCAGTTTTACAAATGTTCCTCCGCTGATGCTATTAGCTGGTCCGAGCATGCAAATAAATATGTCAGTTCCATCAATTCTGGCTGCTTTCACTTTTATAGAACTTTATTTAACAGCATTCCATGGCGGATGGTAATGATCAGCTAGGACAGATGTTTTGCTTTTATGCAATCGCTTGCCTACATTGAATGCAGAAGTTCAGTATGCATGAAGAAGTTTAAATATATCACACGGCTCATATACATGTTTATGTTTTGTCATTTATTTTTACTGCACAATATTTCAGCATCCTTTTTACATGGCAACAAAAGGCACTAGCTCTGAATAAATATAT
>WWET01000094.1:708075-731139 GCA_011038615.1 Limnodynastes dumerilii | reverse complement strand
GCACTTAAGATCTTAAGTGCTTGCGTGCGATTCAAAGGTACGCTCTTAGCGCACTTACGCTCCTAACCGCTACGTAAACGGCGTTGCACTATTACTACGCATGCGCAGTTTTGCGAATTTTCTAGGATCTTAAATATACGCACCTAAGTGCCGTGGAAATCGCATCTCTGAATCAGCCCCTATATAGCTATTCTTAGACACACCGATATGTGGATATACTGAAGGCTAAAGCATCATAAAATGTCTTAAAACATATGTTAATGGTTTTTTAACACAATGAAATAATTATACAAGCATCTGAAACACCGTATCAAAGAAATGTACTGACAAGCTTTTCACAGGTTACTGAATTGTGAAGTCTTGAACATTTTAATAAAAACACATGTTCTCAGCTTAGTACATGGGCACATGAATTGTTTAGAGCTAGAAGACAGTTCCATAAATAAAAGGTCATTTGCTATTATATTATTATTATTATTATTATTATTATTATTATTTAGAAGGCGCCACACAGTATCATCATAGCAGTATAGAGGCAATAGGAAGACAATAATTACTTATACAATACAATAATTAACAGACAGGGTACAAGTTTGTAAAATAAGGAATACAATACTGGCACGTTGCAGTACATAAATAGCTGAACAATATATATGGAAATAGAGAAGTGGGATATGAGTGTAAGAGTCGATGAATAAGGGGAGAGAATGACAGCAGAGAGAGAAGATGGGAATTAAGGGGGACAAGGTAGAGGGGCATAAAACACAACTTTTTTTTTTTTGAAGCCCAAAAGCAAAGCCAATATATATTTTACATATTCCTATCTGATCGATACACTACTAACACTGAAATACTCACCTTTCTCCTATTAGTATATTAATCCTCCCTCTGCTCTGGTTCACACTATTCTATGATAAGCACATGATAATTCACATCCCCTTCATTCTCTATGCAAATCCTATTAACACCCCATCCTTCCAGTTCACACCTTGTACACTATACTACCTGCTTAATCTTCTCCCCCGCTGCTTTTCCGACAACTTAAAAAAAAAATTAGCCCAAAAAGCAAAAAAGCAGCGACTCTGCAACAAAAAAAAACCCAAGCCCAATTCTGGTTATTATAAGCGGTATGTATAGGGGGTATGACAGGAGGGATGAGGGCCCTGCTCATAAGAGCTAACATGCTAAGTGGGAGGGGGTAAACAAACAGGAGACACAGGGATGGAGATCTCATTTAACAATAGTGTTTCTTTAGCATGTTCAAAACACAAGCCCTGTAGCTATACTATACTACTATACTATACTACTATATCCATTCCAAAAATATTTAAAAATGTACAATATATTTTTTGTCTATTATGTTTTTCTCACTCTACATTATAAAACAAAGAAATCACTTATGAAATATTACCAACTGAAAAACAAATGCCTGACCTACACAGTACACAGCATATACAGATTGTTACAGGGTAAACCCATAGTTCATTAGAGTTAATATATTCAACAAGAGACATTTAACAAGCACTTGGTTTACACTTGATCATTTATACGTCAAGCTGTATATTGAAGTGAGCAATTCTATTTTTAGGAATTTTGGACCTGATTCAGACTTAAGAAGCAGCTTGAAAATAAGAGAGGAAGGTTACTCCTGGGCAAAACCATGTTGATTTCAGGGGGAGTCAAGTTAATTGTATTCTTTGCATGCAGGGATATATCTTTGAATTGTTTACTGCAGACAGATAGTGACCAGCTTTACCTTTACACTGTTATTTAGACTTGGGATAGGAAACATCACCTCTCAACTCTAATACTGTTTGCAACAGATGAAATATGACTCCGCTGCAATCAACATGGTTTAGCCGAGGAGTAACTTTCCTCTCTTAATTTTAAGCTGTTTCTTAAGTCTGAATCAGGTCCCATATGGTTAACAAATTAAATGATATTATACGCGCAGCATGTAAGTACAAGGGCTTATTAAAGTCTTTGTTAGCTACAGGCTTTAGACCCCTCAGTTGCTGCTTAAGTGCAGGGTAAACTGATACATAAAGTGAACATAAAGGACCAGATTCATACCGCCGATGCCGCTGTTGTCGTAGCTAGTGGAGGTCTGATGCTGCATCTACAACCCTGTACATTCCCCTCGCTTATATGGAGTAACGGTACCAGGGCTCACCATGTAAAATGTAAAATCTATCGGTACCATATCTATCTATATGTCTATCCAGTGCCTTTTTTGTAAAAAAAAAGGAAGGAACTCACCCCTCATTAGCCCTTATTGCAGCCCCCTATAATTTTTCAGTCCTTATTACAGCCCCTCATATAGTTTCAGTCCTTATTGCAGCCACTCATATAGTTTCAGTCCTTAGTTGCAGCCCCTCATATAGTTTCAGTCCTTAGTGCAGCCCCTCATATAGTTTCAGTCCTTAGTGCAGCCCCTCATATAGTTTCAGTCCTTAGTGCAGCCCACAATTGCAGCGAAATCCACTTACCCTCTTCTTTGTCTCACCTCAGTCTCACCTCTGCGGCACGCTCTCTGCATTCTAAGTGACGCTGACGCGAACTTGGGCTCGCGTCAGCGTCTTTATTCACCCCACGCACCACCGCTGTGATGCCTCGCACCCGCTGTGACTCCAGGAAAAGGTGCCGGAACGCCGTTCCGGTGAGTCCGACGGGGAAAGGAAAGCGCTGTGTCTATCTATGATCTTTGTAGCAATTTACACAAGAAGTTTCTCTCCTGGCAGTTTCAGTGAATGGTAGGAGTAGGAGAGAAATATCCCCATAGATAAAATGCCCACCATTTCCGCTGCCTGCTGAAACTTCTCTATGTGATTCTGGGCGCCAGTTCTAAATATCTAATCACCATGGCAACCTGGTGTCCAGGATTTGTCGAGCACAGCTGTAGAGTATGTGGCCACATTAAAAAGACAGTTTTGGGTGACAAAAATCATTAAACGTGACTAATAAGCTGATGGGTTCCAAAATTCAACTTAGTGGCTCCTGAGGATTATATCAGTTTGTCCACCACTGGGTGAAATGATATCATTTAAAGTTAAATTGTAAAGTTAACAAAATACAAAAAAAAAAATCACAGAATCACAATCAGCTTTGTGTTTAATTTGGGCAGTAATCCAAACACTCATCTCTTGGATTGCAATATGTGTGAACACACTTGAATAAACAAATATGTTATAAAATTTGAAGAGTTATAATTATTATAATAGGATAAAAAAAAAAATAGTTAACTATATACACAATGAATGGATTAAAAAACTAGCAATGCAATCATACATTCAAGGTACTGTTGCCATTGGATATTTGGACTGTATGCACACAGTGTGACTTGCTATAGTAACTAAAATTCTACTTTCTCTCAAGAGGTTAACAGTTCAATGCTGGTGATTGATGTTTTATCTCAAGGCAAGATTACATCATGTCAAACTTCATTTACATTTACTCTTGTGGGCATACCCCATGCCTCCACCCTTAGGAAAATGTGTTTATATTTATAAGCAGTCAAGATGCTTCCAAAGGCCCTATTAACTGCAGTGAAAAGTGCAGTAATGCGCTATGAATTCGGGTGTAGCCGATCGTAAGATTTCTTATGGCTCAGTTCAAGTGAGTGCATACAGATGGAGTAGGTATCATGGGTTCACAGAGCTACAGCAAACATGAAAATCACAATCAACTCCACATTTTCTGAAAAGTGGATTAAATATGTGATGCAAAATGATTGCCTTTTATACATAGCTGTGTAATTATTACATGTACCCTCTTAATAGTCCTACTAGAGGAGAGGTCCAAAGGACTATTGGCACTAAAGCTAGGAGGCGGGACCCAAGTCTGCATTAGTGGGACTGGGCGGAGCCATGTGGTATTGGGGGTAGGGCTGTCAGAGGTTGACAGCTTAAAACAGCACTCAGCACTCCATGTAAGAGTGCTGAGCACGTTAGCTCTCGACAGCTTGCTTACAGTGCAGAGGGAGCGACTGCCACGGGCTTGCCTTTCCCTTTGATCTGCAATCATAGGGCCACAATATTCACGCATTTGTGTTATAACGGGCCTGATCCAGACCTACGTCCACCGTCGCTAGAACGGCGGGCGTAAGATCAGCTGAAAAGCCAATCTGCGCATGCGCCGGGCAGATGTTGCCCGGCGTCGCTACGGCAACGCCCGATCATGGATCGGGCGTCCGTAGCAGCGCGGTAGAGACGCTGGAGGGGACGTCCCCCAGCGTCCCTACGTTCAAGTTAGTGCTGGTGGGCGGGGGGAGCTAGTTAAATGAGAATGGGAGGGTGGGCTAAGCGGCAATACGCTCCTGTGCGAGCGTATGTCCCCTTCCTTACGCCAGCTGAAGTTAGGGTAGCCTTCATCCGGCGTAAGTTAGGGGCCATACGCCCGCACGGGGGAGTGTCGGTGAAAGTGAACACCGATACGCTGTGCTTTAGTAAGCACAGCGCATCAGCGTATGTCTGGATCAGGCCCAACGCCACCAACCGTTCCTCTTGCATGGATAGATTTCCCATTGTCATAGCCTAACTTAAGTTTTCTGACTTACAAATGTAAAAGGGCAGAATTCAGAGCAGCGGCCACACCTGTACTGTATATAGCAACGTAAGACATTCCTTCTGCAATCCAAATGGAAATTGGGGGAAAATCATCAAGTAAGAGCCAGTCAATTGTAACTGGGTCTTGTTGGGAGAATACAATAGAAATGGTGTTGCATTTTGCAAATTCAGAGTCTGATTCACACTTAAGAACGCGATAGGTTCCTAAATATAAGCACCTTGGGCCTGATTCAGAGATTGAAAATAAGACCTTAAAGTTACACCTGGGCTAAACCATGTTGATTTCAGGGGAGTCAAATTTCATTTGTTGCAACAGTATTATAGTTAAAAGGTGATGTTTCCCAGCTCAAGTCTAATTAGCAGTTTCAAAGTGAAGCTGATCAGGTATCTGTGTGCAATAAGTAAAAGCAAAGCATTCTCCCTGCATGCATAGAATAAAATTAACTTGACTCCCCCTGAAATCAACATGGTTTTGCCCAGGTGTAACTTTAAGTTCTTATTTTCAGCCTCTGAATCAGGCCCCTAATAGCAAGGAAACTCCCTCGGCACGCCCCCGGTTTTTAGGTTCTTATGTGACTTACGAGTGCCATACGGCTCCCTTAACTGTAGGTTTGCATTTGAATGTGCAGGGCATCTACTTAGGAACTTAACTGCATAACCGCGCCTTCATTTGCTCATTTAAATGCCTCCCTCCACCCAAATCTGCGTATCTGCCTAGTTATCTGACTAGTCACAGAACACCCATTTTTGCGTATGTTACTATGAACCTAGAGACTTTAGGTGCGTAGTGTATAAGGACGTAATTTGCATGCGTAAGTCCAACGTAGACAGCGTATAATAGTTACTACGCATGTGCAGTGCATCCGTTCTTAAATATACGCACCTAAAACTACACAGATTCTTAAGTGTGAATCAGGCCCTCAGAGAGGCTTCAGCTGGCCACACACTAGAGCGATTATCGGGCCAAACACACAATTATCGTGGGGCCAAATATCGCTGAAGTGTGTGGGAAAGATTTCCAAAAACTCCAGGGTCTGATTATCTCACCCTAGCTGCGATTTTTGGAGGTGCCTAGTATTCTGCAGCTCTCTGCCCTCTCTCCCTCTGTGTAAAATGACTGCTGGACAGACATCTAACACAGAAGGAGAGAGGGCAGAACGCTGCAGAGGGGAAAGAGGGCAGAGCCCCACACACTGACAGGCTGCTATGCTGTGTCCTCTCTCCCTCTGTCTGGGTATACCGCGCAGCAGCCTGTCAGTGTGAGTTTTTCCCATTGATAAGCTGGCTACATGGGTCTCCTGTGAAGATTGACAGGAGACCCAGCCAATCAGAGAGACTACAGACAGCCAATAGGCTAGCTGCAGGCTCTCTAGCAGAGATTATCGGCCCCCCCAACCTCTGCTGTGTGTGTGGTGCTGATATTGGGACCTTTCCCCAGGGGAGAATCGTCCCGTTTATCGGCAGCTACACGCTGGGAGCGATAATCGCTCTACTGTGTAGCCAGATTTAGGGACAAAGGACCAGATCCAGACCTACGTCTGTGTTAAAAACTAGCGCGGATCGTATTTACGCAAGCATAAATATTATGCACCCCCCCGGGCACTCCCACCAGTTGGCTGTAATTACACTGCCTTACGCCTCCTGAACCCTACCCTTACTTTTGTAATCGTAACTACGGCCAGAGCTAACTACGCGATGGTCGTAACTACGTAACCCTGCCCATACTGTACGATTTAAATGCCCCCCCCCCGCCTACATTCCGTAACTGGAGTGGATTTACGCCTATCATAATTTAGGCACGCCCATTCGGCTGTAATGTTAGGGGGCGACCTATTTTCAATTACGGCCGCAATAAGTTACAACAGGAAACATCTGCTGGGCGCATGCGCATAACGTACTAACAGACGAAGTTACGCTTACGGCTGGCGTAAATACGCCCACGGGTGTAGTTCTGGATCTGGCCCAAAGTCTTTAAGGTCACATCTGGTTCTTTCTTTTTGTTTCTTTTTATTAGTAAATGGTTTTGTACATTATTTCTCTCAAGAGCAACAGTCTTGTAGCTCTCTTGCACAAACTCTCCACAATCCAGCTGTGTAGAGGTTAATTATCTGGTTCCCAAGGGAATCATTAATAATAACGTTTTATCTACAAAGGCAAATGCTGTAGCAATGAAATAAATATAAAGAAATAAATCTGGTTGTTAGTTCTTCCTTGTTCATCTATCTGCATTCAGTAGTATCTCATATGTACAGCTGAACTGTGCTGTCTGCCATAAAAAAAAGAAACAGAAAAGCAGCATTTCTGACCATGAGCCAGCGAGGTCACACCTAAAATATATCATCATTTTAAATACCGTCATTTATTTAATGGCAAACAGCAAATGTAAGTCACACATGCACACCAGCCAGCGCACCTTATCTCTAAACATCTGGGAGATTGCAAGGTTTTTATTCTTTATTTCATCCCCTGTTGCTTTCTATCCATAGACATTATTTATAGTCCAGACTTCCCTTTGACATGAAAAATGATACTAGTTACAAGAGAGAGCTGAGCAATTTACTATAGCCAGGCACTTGTCAGTTACAGAACACTCTGCACATCTTTACAGCTAAAGCTTAATAAATTACATTCTACAGGGTGCTAATTTTCTGAGTGGAGAATAAAAAAAAAGACAGTTTTTCTTCTGACACAATAAAAGTATAGTGTTTGAAAAGAAAATAAATAAAAGAACAAGAAAAGACCCTTAAATGAAATATATGGCTAGTTACAAAAAAACAGCAACACACACAATACATCTATTCTTTTGAAGCACACTGTAAGAGGTAGAGGTACAATCAGTTTTGGGCATAAGCTGCAAAAAAGGTCTGCCGTTTATAGTGGTGTGAAGCCAAGGATAAAGAAGACTAGAACTTAAAGGGCTTGGCCACCCCCTGGCACTAACAGCTGGGCACTGTATTTTACAGCAAACATCTAGAAGGAACTTAAAGGGAGTAGAAAATGTCAGAATGAAATGAAAGCATGTGATTCGATATGATTTGTGGCTAAATAATTCACACATTGCACTTTTCAAGCCTGGGACGCCCAACTGTTCAGGTATTCCAACACAATGTGAGAAACAGGTCCAATTCTGTACAGTAATAAAAATGGATATATTTAAGGTGTATTTGCAGCATACTTATTTGTATACCTGCTAACAGAATGTGAAATGCAAATGTACAAAAAGGTTGCGTAAAAATAAAAACTGATCATGGAGACTGCAGTTATATGACAAAAGAAATATGTCTCCATAGCACAACATAGATGAAAAATGGCTAACTATTGCTTTGCTTATGAGCAAGATCCAGAGTTAGGCATTAATTCGGAAGCAAGATTCCCTCTGGATCTGTCCATGGATGTAGTCTTTGGTGGAAGTTTGCAGAATGTTCAAGCAGTAAATTATATTCTAAGGCTGGTCATACATTAGAGCGATTATTGGTTCCATCATCCAGTTGTCATGAGATCTGACCAATAATCTCTGTAGTGTGTAAAGAAAAGGTTTTTCTTCCTAGTTGCGATTAAATGGTCTACGGATGTTTTGGATTTCTTATTGCTGTATTTTTGATAATTATGAAGTCAGAGATGGTGAAACTCCGGCCAAGAGGTAGAAGCCCTACACACTGGGGAGGGGAGGGGGCGGAGCTCCCTGACAGCTAGTTAATAAGCTGCACGGACCTCCTGCCCAGTCTCTCCTGTCAATAGCAGCACTTGGTCAGAAAAAGAGAGTGGTGCCATTAACAAGCATAAGCCCCTTGATTTAGCTAGACTGTCAGCACTATGGCAGGTTAACACTGCTAGGGAGAATTGTGGAAAAGCTCATTTCCAACTAGCACAGCACCCTTTAACAAAGCATAAACAGTAAGTCCATACTTTTAGTGGTACAATTGTTAAGTAAGGTAAGACAATATTTTTTGTGTCATTGTTAGCTTGAGATAGAATTCAAAGTAGAGAAGGGTGATTATGACCATCAGCTACTAAGAACTACAACACTGTCACTTAGACAAATCAAATCACCCAATCAAATATAACTTCCATTGGGGTACAGTGCTAAATTTAGGGAAATGCTGCATATGTGCTGTGTTGTTTTTATTATTATTATTATTATACAACAGTTTGAAGCTAATTTTCCAATAGAATGATCAAATAACTGCTCACTCGAGGCATAGCCATCATTTCCATTACACAGAGGAATGAGAGAAGTGCCCATTGTGTTTGGATTGTTGGTAAAAGAACGTATCTGGGAACACAGCTGCATTGCACTTGGCTGTTATGTATCAGTACTCAACCTGCTGGATTTGCATATAGACTCAGTGCCATGTCTCTACTCCACAACTAAAGCTTTAATAAACTGCACACCAAACACAGGATGCGGTCTGGATCAGGCCCTTAATGTGCTTATTTATCAGTTCTCCCTTTTGAGTGCTGCTTCGTTATAATATTTTGGGAAAAATACATTTAATGTTTTTTCTGTAATGCTCCGACAGTAGCTTCAGTACTGTCACTAATACCTAGTGTTTCCAGGCAACATTCTAATGAATAAGACCTGAGATGACAAAATGGCAGCCTTACACTTGCTTCCAATAATTTTCGGGAATTCAGCCTATTCTTGAAAGCAATGCACAGGGACTTGATCAGTTACATCAAAGATTGGTTGCAGATGAAACTTCAATCTGCATGACATTTAAATTTGTGCAAGGGAAAAGGTAATGTGCCAGTTAACATACAAAATAATATCTTTCATAAATGTGAATATGTCAGCATTCAAGATCACTTTAAAGTCTTTCACATGAATAACCAGTAGGCAGAATGTTAATACTGTGGCAAGCAATCCAAGTAAATGTGGAATATACAGTAGATGAATGTAAGGCAGGGCCTTCATATTAATCACATAACTGCTTGGCAATGAGTGCCCACTAATTGACTTTATTGTTTAATCTGCTTTAGTGCATGTTTGCATTCAAGTAATTAACTGATTGCTTTCCTGTTTTCCTCTAATGAATGCATTGTGTTTGTGGCACAACAGAAAGCTGAAACCAGCTCAGCATTTTTCTAACCAACAGTTAGCTGTGTGGATCACTGGCTATTTAAAACGTTATCATAACAAGACACCATATTTAAAGTAGCACTGCATATTTTACTGCTCCTATAATCAACTCTATGCAATATTTATAATATTAATGCTACATTAATGCTATATTGTTTGTTTATAGGAATTTAGTTCAGATTATGCACTATAAAATATTTGTAAATAACTGATTACATTAAAGTAGTATTATATGCTTGCTAACACTTTGGTACTCAAATGTTTCAAAACAAGGTCTCTGAATAATCACATTTTATATTCCCTTTTTCTAAATTTTAAGAGATAAACATTGAAATAACCCTGACCGTGCACCTGCACTTTATTATCACACCCCAATCAAGATTTGCTTTGCCACACACCATTGGCTACTTGGGATAGATAGCAAGTCTGAGGATACTTTATACCACCAGGGAGCGCTGTAAATAAAAAGTATCTCCAGTGTTCTTGAGTCTTGCACTTCCTTACTTTTATGGAAAAGTGGGAACATTTTTAAGACCCCACTGAGAACAAAATGATATATATAGATATATAACCTGTTTGAATAGACCCTGATCTGGGGTTAAAAGAAAGCAAACATAATGGCAAAATAAATTATTTTTATTAAAATCAAACTACAAATGTCATTGTAATTAAAAGTTATCTTAATAATGAATATAACTATTAGACTGTATGCAATGAGTCAGGGGCTTTTTGAAAGTAATACATATATTGTACAGTGCAAAACAATATTTATGTTATTTCTTTATATTTTCTTTTTGCAATAAGCTACCTCTTCAACCTGAACTCCAGCTATATGCTATATGTCCCTTGTTTCCACTCTACTATTAAATCTCTGCTTTTGGGATTGTGAATTATAGCGTCACAAAGTTTTATGTCAAATCTATTTCCAGCTAAAATATACAGTGACCTTCAAAGCAATGGTTGATAGGTGGCAGACAGAAAGGAGCATCAGTCTGATTGCCTGCAGCAAGTCACAGAGAGACAGACAGATGATATGGTTGGTCATAGCAACCTCTGTCGGACAATCATCATAGAGGGGCGGGGCTATCACCCATTCTCCATAAAAGAGGTAGTACTATTGCTCATTGATGGTGTGTCAGATGAACCTCCTCTCTGATTATCCCATCTAGACTACAGGTAGGAAGGGAAAAAAAACTCAAATTACCATAACAAATTTCACTTCAAGCCACTCCAAGAAAATGATAACTATCCCCTTTTCATTGGTACTGTTTCATGAACTGGTGGATATTGTTTGTTACACTATATACACATGACATCAGTGTGGATTTATCTAACAAAGCATGTTGTTTTTCCCATTTTTCTCCTGGATGGAATGTCACGTGTTTTTCGCCAATAAAGCTCTTCTTACACCTAGCTTACACCTAGCTATGTGCAGGAGATATGGCAATAGTTTTAATGGCCTGGCAATAGATTCTTGCTGCACTTGGCTTATAGTTACACATAAGTTGTATGATGTCAAGGAGAAAAACAGGAACATTCTTCATTGTGTCTTAACGGTGGATGCTCTATGAATTGGTTGGTCAGGTCACGAGGAGAAACATTCTACATGTGTTTTAAATAACAAATATACAGGGACGTGCACTAGGCTACCGTGTGTACTGACTCTCTGACCCTTACATGCCCGTAAGGAGAGCATAGGTCCTGATCTGGCCCTTTATCTTTATCAAGGCTGGATACGTTATAAGACCTGGTAGACCAATACCTTGGAGCATCAGAGAATCTAGACCCCAACTTACTGTCGATTCCATATAATAATGTTGATTGTCAAAACCATTAATTTCTGGAGATTCTGTTTGTTACTTTCTTATAGGCTTCTTATTGGGCTTTTTAAGATAATTGTCCTATTAAAAATAGCCAGCAGTATCACTGGAAACCAGTACTTTATTATGTATAACCCTGTAGGTCTCACAATTTGTATTGCATTTAGCAAAATACTGGTATTATTGGTATTATTGGTAATGAACAAAAAATCATATTGATCTCTGCTTTGCCTGTTCTTGCGTTTTCCAAACTATTATAAAAAGCAAAATAAAAGCATTCCAAAAATCTGGCCAATCACAATCCAAGCCAAAAACATAGCAGCACACAGGCCATACAAAGTCTAAGCCGATGATAAGCAATAGAGCAGATTCAACACAATCTGTTCATTAAAAGACTGACAGCAGAGAAAAATCACTTAGATTATGGTAATAACGGTTTAGTTAATATTAGGAAAAATTGTGTCAACCAATTAAAAGCATGACTAATAAGCCAAGCAAACAGTGATTTATTAAACTATAGCCGATAACCAGAGGATCCTATGGAATGTGTAACAGTACTTTAAACGATTGCCTCTTTTAATGGGAAGTGGACAAACGCCAACAAGTTTATTTGAGGAGAATGTATGCAAAGTATGTATAACAATTACAATTAAACTTAATCCATGGGGAGAAATATAATAAAAGAATGTACTAGTTTGTGGAATTACTCTAGGAACTATCTGTCAAGATTTTTGGCCCTGTCCTTTAAGTTATTTTAATCCTCACAAACTTGACCTCTTATAAACTCCCACCATAACCAAACGCAGAAAAACAGAGACTATGTGTGTGAGTCTTTGTAAATTATACTTCCTTCCTATATCAACACCCAAGCCGCAGTCCAAAGGTTTTCCTGCAAGAAAACAGGATACAGCGTGAGAATAGAAATTCACACAGTTGAAGAAAAGAGTTATCATGGTCAGACTCAAGACAAAATGAATATTCTGTCAGATGGCTGGGGCCGGGGCCAAGTACTCTGATAGCAGGTCACCTGAGGTTCAGCTGGGTCAAACGGTAAACACTTTTATTTATTGCACTTGGCTTTCATCTTGTGATAAGTAACACAGTTAGAAGACTAATGTGCAATACCTGATATATTTTCTAAGACACCTTAAATAAATTTCACAGGGAGAATGTGCAATGACAGAAACGCTTCTATTGCATTGTCATTGTGACCTTGAAACAGTACTAAACTTTATACAACCGGCACATCACTATATCAGGTTTTTATGCATACCCATAGGCTTCAAAAATCTAATGGAATTTCTACTAAAAATATGCTAAAATAACAGCATCAGGACGAATACAGATGATTTTTCTGAAGGTGGTAATTGCCGTATATAGCATGAGCATAGGGCTGTGTGGATGCTGGAAACCATTAAGCATTACCCCAAACAGAAAAGCCTCCACGTCCTCATCATGTCCCCTTGTAGGATGCCGCCATTTGTATTGTGCATGTTTGATGAACCATTGGCGGTAGTCTTTGTACTGATTAAATGAACGCTTTTCTTTCACTCAGCCTAATGCGGAGAGAGGAACTAAGCAACATGAGAAAAATAGCTCTCGAAACATAACCCTAAAGGCCTACAATAAATACAATACAATATAAATGTTGATGCAGTGGCGTAACTACAGTCCATGTAGAGGGTTAAGTGAAGAAGAGGGGCCTGGGGGCAGCTGTTCCCACTGCACCCTCCATGGTTACAGAGGACTGGATCATCACTTGGATTGGGAAACGCACGCTTTTGATCCAGAGTTCCATCTTGGGATCATTTTCCAGAAGTAGAAAGCAACAGATGAGTATATGACCCATGGATCTCACTGTAAAATCTCTACCCATACCCCCTCTCTTACATATCAGGATCGCTTTCCACTTCCTCTCCCATTGCACCCACAGCACAGAAGGATGGATCCAATGGAATTGCTGTAATTCTGTCCATTCTGATTAAGGTCTTTGGGCCAGATCCAGAGCTATGTCCGCTAGTGT
Source organism: Limnodynastes dumerilii (assembly GCA_011038615.1). Lineage (NCBI taxonomy): Eukaryota > Metazoa > Chordata > Amphibia > Anura > Limnodynastidae > Limnodynastes > Limnodynastes dumerilii. The sequence goes on along the minus strand of WWET01000094.1, from coordinate 717,651 downwards.
ATTTACGGTAGCCGGAGACGTAAAAACGCTATTTTGTATGTACTGCGCATGCGCACGGAAGATGTTATGCCACATAACTCTGAACGTACATACCAGCCTAGTATCAACAGCATAACTACAGATGAAGGGGCGTGACACCCGTAATTAGGCTTCGGAGGCGGGGTGAGGCATTTAAATCGTACAGTATGGCCGTGCTTAGGTACTTATGTATGTGCAGCCTTTACGTACGACAGTAGTTACGCTTTGAAAAGTTAAGGTAGAGTTTGGAAAACGTAACATGGCGTATGAGGGAGGGGCAGTGCATAGTAATTACGATAGCGTACATACGCTACGCATTGAAGCGTAAAGGGAACGTAGGTCTGGATCTGGCCTTTTGCTCTTAAATGAAGTGAGTGTCTCTCCGCCACATACACATTAGGTTGCACAGAAATGAATCAATATCAGACGGGTCTATTTTAATATGTGTGTTAAATGTAATGTTTTGGAAATATATGGTGTCCAAAAACAGGGTGCGTCTTATACAGGGGGGTTACCATTTTAGCATCCAGTCGCAGTCTGACTCCAGACCAGCGCCGCTGCGCCTGGATGCTAAAATAAAGTCTAGGCTCCAGATCCCTCCCCTCCAAAGTTTTCTTACATTTAAGGATCATCCACTGCACGGGACTGCGGCCACAATATGAAGTCCCGCGGGGGCTGAGACTAGGATATGAAGTCCCGCGGTTACAGCCTGTGACCGCGGGACTTCATTTCCCAGTCTCAGCCACCGCAGGACGTCATATTCCGGCCGCAGTCCCGCTCGGTGGATGATCCTGAAAGGTAAGAAAACCTGAAAGGGGAGAGGGGGCTTTTCCCCATGTACAAGTTGCACTTTTAATTTTGGGACCCCAAAATTAAGGTGCGTATTATACAGGGGAGCGTCTTGTACATGGGTAAATACTGTATATCTGAGTGGTGGGAAGTGAGAAGTTGGTGGCCATTAATCCAGCCCAAGTAAAGCCCCATACACACTACAGTTTTTTAAACGATGGACGACATTACAGAACATGTCAATTGCCAATCAGGCTGCATACACATTACAAATAATTTTCGGTTGAGACTTCAGTACTCAATGGCTTGATCGTTTATATTAAACTTTTTAAAAGTTGCGATCAAACGATTTTGTGTACTTTGCAACGATCAGGCATGATCAGTGTACACACTTGCACGATATCGTTCAAAACACTCCTTTCACGGGTGTTTTGAACGATTATCGTTTAAAAAAACTGTAGTGTGTATAGGGCTTAAGCCAGAAATACTGATATAAAGGTAGATCCAGAACTCCGCTTTCAATACGTTTACTCACGTAGCGTATTTACGCGCGGGTTCCTTCTATACACTCCCCTTGGAACACCCCTTGAATGTACGTATTTTGTCCGAGATCCGCTTTCCAAACCCTATCTTAACTTTTGCCCACGTAACCGATGTCATCCGCTCACGTACGTATGGGCAACACGTATTTACGCAGCTAAGCACGCCCATACCATACACTTTAAATACAAACCGCCGCCTACATAGCGTATTTCAGACGTATTTTTGACTCATGTAAAATTGGCACGCCCACAAGTAAGGATTTCCGCGACATATATGTGAATGGCCCATACGTTCACATTTACGCTACGTTACGGAGCGTATTTTCTAAGGTGCGCATGCGCAGTACGTACCAAAACGCGATTTTACGTGTCCGCCACATGTAAATTCTCTCACAAGCGTTGTTCTGGATCTGGGCCATAGACTGTAAATACCCACACATTCACGCTGTTGCATGGGTTCAGCACATTGGGAAAGTATTGAGCTCAGCACATCTTTGCAGTAGTGTTTAATGACCTCCGGCATTCTTCCATAAGCAAATGAAACACATTTGGTGTGACAGAATGCTAAATAGTGTGTTGTCTCCAGAATATGTGATACAGCACAGCTTTATATTAATCAGCCACCTTCTATTCATTCTTGTGGATCACAGAGTGGAAAAAGTGCACATGCTACCATATCCCTATTGAGAGGGAGCTGCTGGCCCATGGTATACGCTTTCAGAAGTTCATCAGCGGGGGCAGACTGTGATAAATCACAAAGCTATTACTGACAAAATGTTAACATAGTCTGTGGAAATATTTCCACCTTGTCTCTTTGGAAAGTGACTGGTTCCATCCTTCATTCAATTTTGAAAGTGTACAGTTACTCCAGAGCTGGAAGTGTCTAATATCATGTTCTACAAGACGTTCACTGACACAGCACAGGAAATGCAACAAGAGCTTCAATTAATCTATAAGGATTCCAGGAGTGTTGCTTCAGATGGTAGAATCCGTGGAGCTCAGTTAAATGTTATGCCTTGTACAACTTTGTCAGTGGTGTCTTTTGAATGATTTTTTTCTCTCTTTTAAAGTAGCCTAAGGCAAAGATGCTGCAAGAGCTAGCATGGTATAAGAATAATAAAAAAAAATACACACACACACAAAAAACACACACATTTAATGGAAAGATAACATTTCTTTCTATGCCAAGAAAGTCCACAAACACATATTGCATGTCTTACAAATAGAGACAGGATACACACATTTTATACAGTAAAATTGCAACTGCTGCCTAAGCAAATTATAGAAAAAATGCCCTGAAGCCTATATGTATAATGTCCATAGAGTTAATTGTCCATGCATGTTAATTGCATTGAAATATGTGAGCCACAGACGTTGGAGAATCATCATTTACTATGCTCCAGTTATTATTACTTGAATGAGTTCTAAATGATCTCTGGTTAGGGTTTTGACCATATCATACAGTGATAGAAAGTAATTTATTAAAATACAAACATAGGGCCTGATCCAGCGTTAAGATCGTTTTACGTACACAAGCGTACCTAAGTTATGCACTACTAAATATAATGCACTCCCCTTGCATGTACATAACTTATCTGACTCATCTTATCTGTTCAGAACCCTACCTTAACTTTTCCTTGCGTATCTCTGCTCACACGTAATGCCTTGTCATAAGTAGTAAGTAACCCAGCTCACACTGTAGAATTTAAATGCCTCTCTCCACCAAAGTGTATATTCGGCTTACATAGGGATGTAACACCCTGTCGCACGGAGTTACATACACGATACGTGCAGTGCGTTCCCACAGCCAGACCAGCCAAATTAGCTGTCGCTATTAAGCCTGGATCAGGCCCATAGTCAATATTAATAAGTAGCTGTTCATATATTAGAAGTATTCTGATAAAAGGTTATACAAAAAGTATTCTCAAATTAAAAAATAGTATTCACAAAAGCAGTAACTTTCTTGGAGATGAAATGAAATTGATAGTGAAAGATTACTGCAGGGTTGCGATTCACTTACATATATTAAGCTTATGCACACATAATGCCACCATTACTGGGAAATTCATTCAGCATATAACTCCAGTGACAGGGAACTCTGTCAATTACAAACTGAATTGCAGATAGAAAACCTTACAATAAGACCTTGCTTAAACCATTTCAACTTTTGGAAAGTCCCACAAGAGCTGAAAATCTCCAAGAAATGAAATGGCATCTATGTCGACCTCATATGTTTAATAATTCAGCTTCATGGAAACTCACACACTGAATTTGTACAGTAGTTCTGGTAAGGGAATTTGCAGAAGGAGGAGGTATATAGTTACAGTAAATTGATGGTCCAAAAATAGCAGTGAATAATGTCAGACATAGTCTACCCCACAATTTATAAACACAGCTCAGTGTCAATGAGGATTTCAGGGCAGTAAGGACACCTGACAGCTAAGCTAAATGCTGTGTATTTAAAGCTCATCATTATATGTACATAAACCTATGCATAATGGTCCTGATTCAGAACTAATAAGGACAGGTGGCTTACGTACATTAGGACTGTAAGTCCAGGGATGCCGACTCTCCCGGAATATCCGGAAGACTGCCGAAAATTTGGGCAGTTCTCCCGGTATCCCAAGAGAGTCAGCAAATCTCCCGCAAGTCCCGACCCCCTAAAACACTCTATTGTAATCCCTAGAGTTATTAGGGATGGATGGGACTTGATAATGTAATCAAGCCTCGCCCAATGCGCCAAGCCCCGCGCTTAATGACACAATTTGCATTAATCGCGTCATTAAGTCCCACCCCTAGCAGGCATCAATAGCTTCCCTCCGGGATCTCCCGGAGGGAAGCCTTAAAAAATCAGCAACCCTGTGTAAGTCGTCTGTCAGCATGTACTGTGCATGCCAACCAATGCTGCAGTCCATGCGAGAGAAAACGGGTCAAGCCCACACATGGTGGGTGTGCATAGACATGCTAATAGTACAGTAAGAGATTGACTATGCCCTTATGTAGCAATCAGAAGTCTGCACAGACTGAATACTTGCGGTAGGGTTCAAGGAACATATATCTCATCCACACATAGGAGTGCAAGGGGAGTAAGCCATTCTTCTCATTACACTACAATGACCACATATGAGCAGAATAATAGCCAATATAGCTAAAAATTTATATGTTACTTCAAATGGTACCATCATAAAGCTTTGTAACGAGGAGTTAATCAAGGTAAATTACTCGTCAACATGATTATTAGAGTTACAAAACATATGTCTTTCAGTTTCTTGAAATTTACTTTATTGCCAGACTACTTGTCAAAAACAAACGTGAATACTGGCAGACAGGTGAAACCTTGAGTAAATAATTGCATGCTACTACCCATAATTCCATACTCAAGTGTAGTCTTCCATCTATGGGAGTGTAATCAGGCACATAAAATAGAAATGATTAGCCTTCAAAATCGTAATTAACACTTCAACAGCGCAATCATCCAACCAAATAAGCTCTAACCCATAACAATTCTTAAATAAACCAATACATACTATATACTGCTGACAAAGAAACAGAGGTACCAGACATTTCGTTTTCATTTCTGTAGTATATAAATAGTTAGATAATACCCTATTTTCCTACTTAAACAAGTTTAAATAGGGGGACTTCCTTTTTAAGATGGCTAAATAAATAAATAATGCATTATCTCTACTTCAAATCCAAGTAGAATGGTAAACTTACATAATAACCCCTTATAATTAACAGAGCTCCATATGAGCCTGCGAAGAAGTAGTACTAGAGATGGAGAGTCAAAGGCTTTTGCATGGGGGTAATCAGAGACATCCCTTACCAATATGGTGCCCTAGGCAAGATTCTGGTTGGTGCTTTCATGCAGCCACGTCAAGCTTTGTGTCCATATCATTTTACATACAAAATGCTGCACGGTTTTATGATTGTTGCTTTCTGTGGTTAACATTCATAACATAAAACTAGTAGTAATACACAATAATAATAATAATGGGGTAGATCCCAAGCTGTGGTCGACAGGGAAATTCGCACGCCACGTGCGTAAATCCCGTCAGCTATGATGTGCACATGCGCACATCGTCGGTACGTGTGCTTAAGTCGTGCGTGGGTCTGGATCTGGGCTGATAATATTAAGGGGGTACATTATACATATTTAAAGACGTATTTTTAAAAAAAAGTAATATATACTGTAAACTACATAAATGTATTATTAAACTGCAATATAATTTATAATAAGAAAATATGAACGTACATTGTATATGTAATGCATATTCATTAATGGGTAGTTATTGATGTATGTTTGAAATTTCTTTTATATATATGAACAGCTTATCATGTATCTGCAGATATTTGTAACTAATTCTCTGATTTTTATTTTAAAGATAGAAGTTCATGATTCGTAACTGAGTAATGTCTAGGGTGCCAGGCCATGTCTTGTTTTTTGTACAAATTCCCCTTGCCTTGTGCACCGGTCATATATATTACTTTATAAACTGATTTTGTAGCTGCCTCCATTTTGGATATGTGGTTTAAAGTCTCTCTGAGATTGTAGCTGAGAGGGGGTGCGGTCTCAGAGTAGCTGTTTGGGAGACCTGGGAATCTCCATGTGAGGTATGCTCTTGGTTTAGAAAGATATTGGATATGTGACCCAAAGTTGGGGCTCTATTTAGAGTTAAGATTAGAGTTAGGACTGTTCACCAGAGAAGCCTTGTAAGTGGCGAACAGCGTATCACGTATCTGCAGCTATTTGTAACTAATTCTCTGATTTTTATTTTAAAGATAGAAGTTCATGATTAGTAACTGAGTAATGGCTAGAGTGCCAGGCCATGTTGTGTTTTTTGTACAAATTCCCCTTGCCTTGTGCAGCGGTCATATATATTACTTTATAAACTGATTTTGTAGCTGCCTCCATTTTGGATGTGTGTGTGTATGTGTATGTATATATATATATATATATATATATATATAATCTCTCCCCCTTTCTTTCTTCCCCTTTAACTCTCAGAACTTACGCAGTATGGCGGGGGATAGCCATGCAAATAAGGGGGCGAGGAAGCCCCGTACAGCTGTACACCTAGTCAATAGCGATAGTGATTATTTAACAAAATTGCAATTTTTCTGAGAGAAGTATTGCTAGCACTTTAAATAGTGGAAGTATATCGCTTTTTAACAGAGTTACAAACATCATGACACCATCTGCCTGCTTCAAACACACAGGCACCCAAAGACAGAACATATGTTGCATTAAGAAGAGTGCTTCTTCTGCCTTCTAAAAACATATTGTGGGAAACAACCGATATAGCCAATAAATCTGAACCAGTCAAAGCACTGTGAGAAGCCCTGTGGGAATAACCATTGCCATGTTTAGGCAAATTACTGTTGTATGAATTGTTCACGCAGTGCTAATCACCCACAAAGACTGGGATACATTCCCCCAGGCCACGTAGTGTGTAAAAATACAATAAAAATATGTCTAAAATCATTTAAAGATCATGCCAGATTAAGGGCAATGCTGTTATCCAAACAGGCTTTATATTCCAATATCCTGGCCCACTGTAAACACAGACTGTCGGAATTTTGCTGATGCAGACACATCGTTCGATCTGATGTGGGAACTTGGGTGAATGCGGACAAACTTTTCAGACGATGGCTAGGCCCGAGGCCTGGAACAAGACAATAGCCAAGTTCAGCAAGCCGAAATTTCATCAAAGCTCTTTCAGCAGTTTTTGATCTTACAGACTTAAAGGCCGGAATGTTATTTGTTTTATATAGCCTCAGGTTGCTTTTTACAGAGCTACTGTTTGCACTGCACATCATGACATGCTCCACATGGAAAGAGGATCGCACCCTTCAAAAATGGCTCAGGTCTAATGACAGATATGTTTTGGGTTTTTTCTTTTTAAAAAGCAAGACGTTTCGTTTGCACATATGTTATAAAAAAGTACAAAAAATAACTTCATAGTATTAAAAGCAAGTGTCTCATTGATTCCAATAGAAATCTCTAACACATTTCTACACGGTTGTGGGACAGTTTTTATGGAAAATAGAATGATTGTGGGAAACATTATTGGAAACTTGTTTGAAGTACAAATGTGCTATCTACACAGGGTTGTCAGCTCTCCCGGAATATCTGGTAGACTCCCGAAATTTGGGCCGTTCTCCCGGTATCCCGGGAGAGCCGGCAAATCTCCTGCATGCCCCGACACCCAAACAATTACTCGTGTAATTGATGGGTGGGACTTGATGATGTCATGAAGTCACGCCCACTCCTTTAACACCTGTATATGCATAAATCGTGTCATTAAGCCCCACCCCCTCACAGTAGTCTATGGCTTCCCTCTGGGTTCTCCCGGAGGGAAGCTTTCAATAGTTGGCAATCCTGTATCTACACCATATCTTCCTTCACTTTATAAATGAAGCCATATTTATAAATATGCAAGAATTCTAATATTATATCTGTGTGAGATGACAATTACTAAGTAAAAATGTATATGTCAGCACAACATTTGTGTACTGCAGTTTGTGTAGTGACTTTGACTCACCTACTAAATCCTGATATCCTATATATAACCTAAAGTTGTAATATGATTTACTGAGGTACTCTATATAAATTCATTTGAATGTCCCATAGTCACATCTCCAATTCATTACATGGCCCATTGTAGTTTCAGGACAAGTCCTGTAGTAGACATTAAATGAGCAATTATCAGGGTCTGGCTGGTAACATTTTGCATAGGGGGCTAAAAGTGTGTAATCCACAATCCACAAAGTGTGTAATCCACAATCATAGTGACCATGTAGCATCTTTCTTTGCCTACCTCTCAGACGACAACACCATGCATGGAGTGAGTGACCACACACTATATGGAGTGTGCAGACCCAAGAAGCTCAGTAGGTAACAGTCTATGAGGGGGGGGACTGATGTCCCCATCAGACTCTGTAAGTTGTCACTGCTAAACTACCTCTAAATACTATGGCTACCTGAGCCCTGAACAAATAGATTTTTACACTTCCATCTATGTCACATTATGCACGATGCTACCATGTTACAGAGCACAGTACAAAGAATATCTGCAGTCACACCAGTGCTTCAACTACTGCAGCTAACAGTCTAAAATGATGTAATACACAGAGACACACACTACGAAACGACTTATTCTTTATTTAGTTCCTGTTTTTGAGAGTTCAAAATAATAAAAAAATGTCTGCTAAACAAAGTCGCATATTTATGAAAAATTCATCATTTAAAAAGTAGCTGCAAAAATATTACGCTGCAAACGTACAAATTGTTAATGAATGTGTCATAAAATATTCTCAGTTCCTATGTGGGAGTTAAATTAATATCACAGTGTGTCAAAGTACTCAATTTAACAAGCTGGTATGCTGACATGGCATAATGATTATAGAGCACAATCAATGTTATGACAAGGTACATAAATAGATGGATTGATAATTTTCAGATGTGTCCCATGCCGCATTCTGAATATAACTAGAAACCAATCTCACCGAGAAAACAATAAAAGAAAATTAGATAAAGACTACTCAGGAATTTCTTTCTGTGGTAATTAACACTTCAGTAGACATTTCATTTGGCACATGGCTGGCGGGTATATGCATGATTTGCATGCATGAGCCAGTACATATGAGCACACGTATGTGTATACCACCTTACAATCTGTGGACCCTATCTTATTGACACATCGTCACTCGACGCCGACGCCTGTTGGACACTTACGGACTCAAAGAAACATGGGTGGGTAATATTATTTTTAGTGTAAGTTTTAGGGTTATGGTAGCGGCAGGGAGAGTATACTATTAGGCAGAGGCGGCCCACGGCATAGGCCGTATAGGCGGCCGCCTATGGCCCCGCGGGTCCCGGGGCCCCGCACCTCCCGCGTTTTAAGTAAAAAAAAAAAATTAAATTTTTTTTTCTTTTTTGCAAGCTTGGCGGCACTGGCCGCCAGGCTTGCACTTGTGCAGTAAAGGCCCCGCGCGGGGCCGCGGCAGCAAGTACAGTGCCGCCAGGTTCATCATCCTGGCGGCACTGTACTGGTTGCAGGCGGCCCCGCACGGGGCCTTCACTTCCCGGAGACTGTGTAATCACATACACAGTGCGAGCGTGGCCCCTTCCTTCCGCCGGCTGAAGTTAGGGTAGCCTTCAGCCAGCGTAAGGAAGGGGCCATACGCCCGCACAGGGGGAGTGTCGGGGAAAGTGAACACCGAT
>WWET01000094.1:692697-706934 GCA_011038615.1 Limnodynastes dumerilii | reverse complement strand
ATATCCCAGCCCATTGCAGGTCAGACAAACGCATAGAGATACAAAAAGAGTGGCACTCAGAGCTTATTAGGAGTCCAGGGGCCAGATTTACTAAGCCGCGGCTTTGGAAAATTGGAAATGTTGCCCATAGCAACCAATCAGATTTTAGCTGGCATTCTCTAGTATGTAAAAAAAAAAGTGAGAGATAGAATCTGATTGGTTGCTACAGGCAACATCTCCACTTTTCCAAACCCGCAGCTTAGTAAATCTGGCCCCAATGTTTTCAATTTTTAATTATAAAACATACATGTTGGAAGCCCTGGATTCCTAGCACTTTACTCTAATTATCCCTCAGACCTCTAATATACCCCACATGTATTAGATGTGGCACAAGTTGTAACCATGCTATTTTTAGTTAGATGTGATATGCCTAAAATGGAGTGATATATGATGTCCAAATCAACCGATCATAGTTATTACTTTAAATGGTGAGTTTGGAACAGCATAGACCACTTTATCATTTAATTTACTTTAACTTTATACTCCTCTTTGGCTATAAATACTATTTAAAAATACTATGAGGAGTATTTTTATTTAGTACTTTAGCGTGACCACTGCAGACCCTCCAACATGACCCATTCCATTAGGTACAATATACTTTGCACCTGAGCTTCCAACTGTCACTCACCTGGTGAATTGTTATTTAAAAAACTATTTGTCTCTCCAACAAAGGAGGTTACCATGGTAACTGGCAGCTGGAAACTGAGGAGCAGAGTATTTTGTACCTAATGGAATGGGTCATGTTGGAGGGTATGCCACTGCATGTGAGCCATTTTTTATTTTTTTTAAGCCCATGTATAATGAACAAACCTCTAAATCTGCTGCTTGTCAGAGATCACATACTACAGACAACCATGAACCACGAGGCAAGGAGAATTTGACTGGATAGCTTCTATTGTTAATTGTTATTTTTTATTTTTTGTGTGCATTTCATTCTTTATTTACATAAAAAGGAAGAATGGCTTATTAATCATACCTAATCTCACTGTAAACATGTCAGCAAATATAAAAGAATATGCCACATGTAAACTTAGAGGAAAATAGCCTGCCTCAATGATAAACACTGTCAAAAATCTACATAAACAGACAGTCACGTTGCAAAGAGAGCCATAATTATCACGTTTTAACAACTATAGAGAAAGGGAAGATTGTGCGGGGAAAGAAAGGTGGGAGAGAGGAAGGGGGATGATCTCTATGAGGAAGGGCTGGAAAGTACACTGCCAGGAAGGTAGTGCTTACTGTAGATAAACTTAGTCAACAACAGTCAAAGTAAGGACGAGATGCTCAGCTCCATCTCCTAAGCTTAGAGCTGCCACGTGCAGTAGATTGGAGCTGACTCCTGGAGGGTAGAGGTTCAAGCTGGCAGAGCTGGTCACCAAGGCGATAAAACGGCTTGAACTCCAAACATATGGACCAGGTGGCCATAAAGTGTTTATATTCCACTTATGGATCTTAAATTATTAGATCATCCAAATCCATCAGATCATTTACAAACTGGAACACCAGTTTGACAGTGATGGTGGATAGGAAGACGAGTATAAGCACCCTTATGGTTATTATTATGATGGCTATGTCAGGATCCTTTATAATAAGAGAGTGACATGTTAGACCAATGCAAGTAGAATCAGAACAAAGGGTAAATAAGAGTTGTACTCCCAGGATTACACTTGGGGCCAGATTTGGTAAACTGCAGGAAAGGAAAAGTGGAGATGTTGCCCATAGCAACCAAGAAGATTCTGCTCTCACTTTCCTATTACATACTAGAAAATGTCAGCTACAATCTGATTGGTTGCTATGGGCAACATCTCCACTTTTCCTTTTTCGCAGCTTAGTAAATGTGGCCCCTTGGATTAACCAGTTCACAGAATGGTCAAACACTGGGGCAGGTCCATCCAATCATTTTACTGAGCTGTCAATCAAATTTGTACAGGTTGTCAAGCCAGAAAAAAATGTCACTGATGTCTACAACAAAGGTGATTTTTTCCTAAGCTATGGCCTGCTATACCCATGGTTCTGCTAATTGAGGATAGTATGGATTATTGTCTAAATAAAATCAATAAAAAGAAAAGAAAATACCCAAAAAATTGTATAAAATGAAAATTGAAAAGAAACTTAAATTAGATACTGCATTGTGAATTGCAATCATTAGAACAAAAAACCCAAAACACTCATAAAATATTCTTTAGGTTAGCAATCCACGCAGCTATGCCTGAGGTAAAAATCTAACGCCAAACACTTTCACTTTGATTTGCTGCCTTTCTGCATTGTCAGGAAGCTTATTTTGCAGAAGCCTTACCTGTGGAATGCTTACATTTTCCTGTTAATCATGTGCATATTTTCTTGCTGTCCAGCTTTTAAATATTTGACTAGAATTCTATGCATAAAGTGAATAAAGAAGGAGGATGATAATTGGTTGCATGGGAAAAGTGAGATGAAAAAAGTAGCACATTAAGCCTCATAACTGCTGTACCTTGCCAAGCTCATCATTACCACGGACATAACAGAGAGCAGTGTCCACAATGAGCGTCTGACACAGCTATGCAGTGACCCTGGAAAGTAAAAGGGATTTATTTTGGCATTTATAATAGAGTTTCATCTGGTAGTTGTTCATACTGGAGGGCATTTATTTTTGCTATTTTACTATAATCCATCGTACATTTCTGGGGGAACCACATAAGATGACAAAGTCTGTGATTTCCATAGGTTTCAATTTCCAGGGACCTCTCACTTAAGGGCAGCTACCTAAGGCCAGTGCCCTCATGTAAACACACCAGACATGTTACAAAGCTGATGAAGACTATGATAATAATGTAAGAAAGGCCTGGTGCAGAAGTGATACTTATACTAATTATAACAATAAAAATGAAAGAAACAGAGGAAAACATAAACAAACATAACAGAGAATAAAGAGGGTCTCCATCTAACAGGAAACCAGTGCCACAAAGACAGGAAGACACAGTCTGCAGTCACAAGACAGAGAATCGCCAGACATGAATGAAGGAAGCTCTCCTCTTACTCCTACACTTGCTCTGTGTCTGCTTCATGAAGAGATACACTAAATGAAAGCATAAACACCATAATGAGCACAGGGTTTGTTTTTGTTTTGTTTAGATACACTGTATGCTTGGCAGCAGTGTGAATGGATTTATAAAGAGTATAGGTGCAAGCAGGCACACATTTAAGGATTTTCACTTTAATATGTATTAGTCAAAGCACATCAATATTTACATACCGTATTTCCCCACGTATAAGACGCACCTTTTTTAGACAAAAAATGGGTCTACAAATCGGGTGCGTCTTATACAGAGGATGCAACACTGAACTTACCTTTGCTGTCCCTCCGGCGGTGTCAGGCTCTCTCCCCCGCAGCTGTGACTCCGGCTGTCTTCCTCGCGTTGCGCGCTGTACAATGACGTTGCGTGACCTAAGGTCACCTCAATGTCATTGTGCAGAGCGCACCGCAAGGGAGACGACCGGAGTCACAGCTGCGGGGGGAGAGAGACTGACACTGCCGGAGGGACAGCAAAGGTAAGTTCAATGTTGCAGCCAGGCTAGGAAGGGGCAGAGACTGGCAGGACACACACAGAGGGGGCAGACAGACTGGCAGGGCACACACAGAGGGGGCAGACAGACTGGCAGGACACACATACAGGGGGCAGACAGACTGGCAGGACACACATAAAGAGGGCAGTAAGGCTAAAAATAATATTAAAAAAATACATTACAAATACATTTTTTTTTAAATTTAGGCTCCAAATACGGGGTGCGTCTTATACAAGAGAGCGTCTTATACATGGAGAAATATGGTAGTTGCAAGGCTAATACACTGGAAACAAATGACATCACCTCCTTTATAAAACTTTGGTATAGCTCTAGGTTTAAGTGAAAATGGACAGGACACTGTCTATGTGTGCAGAATAGAGGATCATATGTAAATCCCCGCCCCAACTGTATGATTTAAATGCCAAAGGCGACCTACCATGCGAAACGCATTCACATGCCCCCCTGCAGAGGCTGATTTCAGCATGGAACACAGCATTGTATGGCTGCATTCTGTTATGGAAGTATAGCTCTCGTTATTAATGCAGGAAAGGGCCCATTGATACACCGAACACGATGGCCGTCTGTACTGTGACTACCAGGCCTGGTATTGTGACTACCAGGCCTGTACTGTGACCAGGCTTAGCAACAACTAAAAGAAGAGGGGAAAGTTTAAGAAAAAGGGACGTTTTCCACCAGTCTTTCTGACGGTGGTGTGGGATACACTAACCTATGCTAATGGAAAGGGGCAGTGAGCAGCACTTGTGTCTCACAGCGCTGAGGTAATGAGTTTGATTTCCAGACTAGGCTTTATCTGTGTGGAGTTTTTATGTTCTCCCTGTGTCTCAATGGGTTTCCTCTGGGTGCTCCGGTTTCCTCCCACACTCCAAAAAACATGCTGTTAGATTAATTGGCTGCTGAATAAATTATCCCTAGTCTGTGTTAGGGAACTTAGAATGTAGCCCCAATGTTAAATATATATATGAATGTAAAATATTCTCTGTAAAGCGCTGTGTGATCTATATAAAAAGCTGTTAATAAATAAATAGATAGTACAGTGTGGGCATGCTAAGTGACCTCCAGACTTTTTTGCCGTCCCCATTTTAAGTGAGGTTGGAGCAGACGTTTTAAGGTAGGGGTCAGGGAACATAGTGTCCTCCCTTTGAACACAGAAGTCTGGATTTGCTCCTAAGTGCCAAATATTCTACATGGACGACTGAATAGTCCTGTTATAATGCAATCTTTTAAATAATTCCAGAAGTGTACAAAGTCAATATCAATCAAATCAAGTGAGTGGAAACTCATACTTTAGTTAATATATAACAAGTTATAAAAACTAATCAGTAGCATTGTTTACTTTTGCATTCCAATAAATGCTATATTATTCAGCCACATTGTGTCACCCTGCTCCATAAGGCTTACAATCTACAAGCTCCATGAGATGAAGTGGCCTAAGGTTACGAGAAGCTGACAAGTGAATTGGAGCAGACTATCCTGCTTCAGCGTCTGTAAATAAAAGCCACAGAGTTTACTGAATGTACCTCTCTCCCATACAGTAGTGGCAATGAAGACTGACAACAGTGATTCCCAGTTGGTTGAGTGCACACAACAGACTAGTTCTTCTATTTCATATAATTCTATGCTTGAACTTTCTCAAGGAAAAAAAAAAAAAAAAAACACAAAAAAAAACAACACAAAAAACAACCCCCCCCCTCCCAGAAGTATCGCTACTAATTTAGTGTAAAACCGAAGCTTTGTTAACCTAATAATTGCAAACCTCACGCCGAGGTTCTGTTGTCCTACTGGAAATACACGCAAGTCTATGTATTAAACAGACCCCGTGCTGTGCAGTTCAACTCTTGGTATGTCTGTTCTTATTCAGTGTTTCTCTAAATAAGCGACTGGATAGAGGCAAAAGTTCAATAAGGTTGCCTCTGCATATGTGTCTGTCTCATAACTTTTTACTGCTCATTCTACTTGATGAATCGGTTTGAACATTTTGTTCTTCCGGACAGTAAAAATGGAATGTGGAGTTTAGAATATGTGTTCACGCTTGTGCTTTAATCACTGAACACAGGGGAAAAAATTCCCTCCCCTGGGACAGCCAAGTTTTCTTTTAAAGTTATTTTTTATCAATGAAAATGTCTTATAATTGTATAGAACCAATGTATTGTTTTTCAATTGTCCCCCTCCAGTTGACTGTTAAAACCAAGAAAAAAACAGTAATTTGGAAGGAGGAACAAAATAATGTATATGTATGTGTATAATACAGTGACAATGGGCCTGATCCTGGGTTAAGTCTGACAGGGGAATTACATACAGCGCGTATGTAATTCCCCTCCCTTCTTATGACATCGTAATGGTCAGAGTATGTAATATATACGTTATGTGTAGCGGCTGTTACGTTAAAAGGGGCTGTCCCCCCTTTTATGCCAGTCGTATCTCCGCCGTGAACATGTTAATGAGGGGACAGGGCGGGGGAAGTTAAGGTATGAATCTGGACACGTAATTGTCCAGATTTACTACCAAGAGCGGGGAGTGCAGGGGCGTGCACTCCCCGCTACCACCATGGTGGTAATGACCTTGTGCGCCCTTAAGGCGTGCGTAGGTCAGGATCCGGCCCAATGTGCTAAATAACCGCCATATTATTTAAGCTCTTGAGACACCCCCATTTAAATGAGAGTATCTCGGGAAAGGTTCTTCTACTGATCTGCTAGCGTAAGTCTATGCATGCAAGAGGTGTGGCCTCCCCTTACCTGCACGGAAGGCTGGCACTAGTAGCGGTCCAGCATTAAATGCCTGCTACTGCGCTTGGGGCTCTAAGGGCAGCGAGATCCGGCTGTCTGGATATGGTCCATTGTTTCAATGGGCCTGATCCAGAGCTATGTTTCCATTACGTTTACTAGCGTAGCGTATTTACACTAGCGTAATTACTATACTGTACGTAATTGCTTTTTAAATGCCTCACCTCGCCTCCGAAGCGTAGTTACGGGTGTCGTATGGGTGGCACGCCCCTTTGTTCGTAGTTACGCTGAATACACGTGACTGGCCCTTACGCTCGGAGTTACATGGCGTAACAGCTGCCGCGCACATGTGTAGTAAGTAGCGGCTAGCGTAGATTCACTCGCGTACGTTGTTCTGGATCTACCGCAATGTCTGGAAGCATATTCCAGCATCATTTTACTTATATTCTTATACATCTGGCCACATGTAAACATTCTTGGAAAGCAAAGAGACATGAATGAGTTAAAGCAAAAGTGAGGTAAGTTTAATTGATATTGGAAGTCGGGAAACGGTCCGGTATTATTACTATAATAGCACTATACTAATATTGACAGATTTCTGACATAATACAATATTATTGACAGAATGATATTATTTGGATGCACAGAAAAATTACGCAAATAAAATGGTTCAGTGCAGATTTATGAGATGTTGGACAGTAAAACACAATTACCAAGATGAAAATGCTGAATGTGTCAAAAGACTATTAACCATTGACTTAGCTGACATATGGTTGTCAACATTAATAAATGATATATCCAAATATCCATCACTGCAGAGCTATATCTCTGATACCTGCCATGTCACATTACAGCTGTAACCACATGATGATGTGGACAATGTAGCCATGGTGACATTATAACTGTCTCTCCTTAGTAATCTCCACTTCCCTCTGAAGACCCAGTGTAAGGGGATTCAATGTAAAGTGCCAATGTTACTGAATGAATAAGAATGTTAAGAAAAATGGAAAACTGAATACGAACGTACAAGAATTGTTTCCTCAGACTGCTATAAAGGTTACTGATCCATCAGACCTATGCAGTGTATTATGATTGTCATGGCAACCACAGTTACCTGACGCAGTACTATCCCATGACATGGTAGCGTTTTTTTTCTGGTGCGTAAATATGTAGGAAACAGATTT
Organism: Limnodynastes dumerilii; assembly: GCA_011038615.1. Lineage (NCBI taxonomy): Eukaryota > Metazoa > Chordata > Amphibia > Anura > Limnodynastidae > Limnodynastes > Limnodynastes dumerilii. Next base: position 699,427 of record WWET01000094.1, on the reverse strand, counting down.
TTTAGCATAAGAAAACAATAAGTTCTAGAGCTGCTTGGAACAAGTCTACTGAAGACTTAAAATATAAGAGTTAATAAGAGAAAGATAACATTTGTAAGATGGAAGCATCTTTTCCCATTGGATCATAGTAATAATCGTAGTAATAGCTTATCATGTATATCCATTACTGAGATCATGATCAGATGGGGAAAAAAAAAGATTGAATGTAGGCTGTTAATACAAAAGTGTTTATTAATTAATAATGACATTCTGTCCACTTAGTCAGCTATCTGAGCTGCTGTAACATACGGGAAACGCTGCACATCACTCCAATCCAGACTTTAAGGAGGCAACTGACTTCTTGAATTTTGTGATTTTAAAAGATATGATTAATTTGGTTCAGCATATATTGCCCAATGTACAAAAATTGGAATTTGGTCAGTTTTTTACAAATGTTAAAAATAAAATAAAAAATACAGTAAGCATAGCAAAAGTTTTATGTGCTGAGATAAAGGGACCGCTGTATCCATAAGAGGATCTGGATCCAGACTTAAGAAGGAGCTTGAAATTAAGGACCTGATTCACACTTAAGAATCTTCTTAAAATAAGAACAAGTCACACCTGGGCTAAACCATGTTGATTGCATGGGAGTCATATTTCATCTGTTGCAAATAGTATTAGAATTGAGAGGTGATGTTTCCCGGCCCAAGTCTAAATAACGATAGTAAAGCTGGTCAGTATCTGTGTGCAGTAAGCAATTCAAAGATATATCCCTGCATGCAAAGAATACAATTAACTTGACTCCCCCTGAAATCAACATGGTTTTGCTCAGGTATAACCTCCCTCTCCTAATTTCAAGCTCCTTCTTAAGTCTGGATCCAGCCCCTTGTCCTAACATGACAAGGAGCAGGAAATGTAATGCCTCACCCTACAGGAGAGGTTTCACAACTTCATGTCAGTCTGCTTGTCACCTGCTATTATTCACTGAAAATATACTACTATTCACTGGAATTAGTACTGAAAAACGACAGAAAGAAAATAAAATCAGAAGATTAGGGTATGACAGACCTTGTACCTTTATGGCAGGTACCATTTTTACAATTGTTATACTGGATAGCTGTTACGTGTACTATTTGGACAAATTAAAAAAAAGTTGTAGTGGATTCTAAATCCATGTCATGAGGTACAAGGTACAGAGCAGCCACTGAAAAGAGCCACATGTTATAAAAGAGGACTCGACAAACAGGGAAAGGTCGCTATGGCAACTAAAAATTGGTATTTGGCAACTGGATTGGCATGAAGAAGAAACTGCTGATTTATCCAAGGGGTGACCAGTGAGGTCAGCTCTTTCTCCCCTGCTCGCCCACTGAAATTACTGGGACTGAAGGGACTGTCCATGTCATGGATCAGCGGGTACGGGCTTCATGGCCGTGGGGGTCCTCCGCTGTGGATAAACTGCAGCGGTTTCTCTTCTATCATCAACCAGAATATGCTACGGAGCAGATAACAGAGTCAGAGAAGACTTTATTTATTGTTGGGGGTAGGAGGGGGGATGTTAAAAAAAAACTCGCATCAAAGTTTTTGTTCTGACGACCCTTAATTTGTTGACACCATTATAAGATAATACAGTGTTGTATTGTTATTGAATATGCTGAAGAACTGATAGAGAGCAGTGCACTATCATCTATTAATAAATATTTCCTACAACAATATAATACAACAAACGCATCCCTAACTCCACCAGTAACATTTTATATAGAGGCATTTATTTAAACAATAAAAGAGTAACTAATGTAACCTAAGAATTGTGAGTAAACTGTAAACTGCACAACAGAGCACAGAAACCGAGGAAGCCACAAACCCTCTCTGGATCAGGAGCCCATGCCACTTTAAACTTCATGAGTCAGCTCATTAGTCCATCCATTATTTCTCAAACTGCAAATCAATGATACTTTCTAGATTGGTTGCCTTGCATTTTCTTTCCCACAAGGCATATTTCATCACAGACGAGTCAGTTAATTGAAATGGCAGAATTCTGACATGATGTCCTGCCATAAAACTCCAAGGATTCACAATAAGCCAATAGTTAGCAGAGGAGTTGCAGCAGTTCATCAACAGAAGAAAATCCTGTTTTCAACAGACCGAGCCATGTTACAAGAAATAAAACCAGGCACTAGACAAACTTTCATTCCCAACATATAAACACTATATATTTTTCTGCTCAGCAAGTCATTGGAACCCAAAGTAAAAAAGTCTACATAGATCTATATTATAGAACAAGTTAAAAAAAAAAATAGAAATACATAAATAGAAATATATTTATTAACAGGTATTTATATAGCACCATCAGATTACATAGCACTTTACAGAGAATATTTCACATTCACATCAGTCCCTTCCCCACTGGAGGTACGTTTTATATCCCGTAACACACACACACACACACACACACACACACACACACACACACACACACGGTCTAATTTATTCAGTAGTCAAATAACCTAACAGCATGTTTTTAGAGTGTGGTAAGGAACCAGAGCACCCAGAGGAAACCCACACAGACACAGGGAGAATATACAAACCCCACACAGATAAGGCCTAGGAATTGAACTCATGACTGTGAGACACAAGTGCTACAAACTAAGCCACCGTAAAGGTTCTAGTAAACAATAATATTAAATAACGTCAGTGGTAAATCCAGCTTTTTAGTTTTTATACATAAAGAATGACACATTTAATCATTTAAAACTATAATGACACAATACCCAGAAAATAAAATGTATGGATTGCACTAATGTAGAAATCAATGCGCCCAATGGACTGATTCAGAGTTCAGTATATGCCTGATGTAGCATGTTATGCTGTTATTAATTTTTAGCACTGCACACAGAAAGGTGATTGATATTCTTACAATAAGATCAGCCAATAGGCTGATAAGGCTGCAGCCTAGGGTCTCTGGACCTTTGAACACAGGCAACTGCCAGAAAATTGAAATTCATTAACAATGGCTGCCGGGCTTAGGCTGTTTTTCACTGATAGAGTGTCAATAAAGAACAGCTTCACCTGGCAGTCACAGCCACACTCACCACACTGAATGACAAAGTTGACACAATTTGAGAGTAAAATGAATGCTGGGGAGGGGTTGTAATGTGGGGTGTGGGTTTGGTGGGTAAAGTGTTGCTGTCTTTTTATATGAACAATTGTGCAAACAGGAGGATAGATAGATAGATACATTTTTTTATTATTATTTTTTTTTATTTATTTGCTAACAAATCAGAGAGGGAGGTATCTTTAGAGCAAGGTTACGGAATATGTTATAAATATATCTTTCTGGAAAAATACCCATTTCTGTGAATTGGTGAACTGGGCCACGGTGTCTTTGCAGCTAAAATTACTCACAAATCTGAATCAGAAACAGCCCTAACAATACTTACAGCAAGAATGACAAATTCTGTTCTAGATAAGAAAAAAATCACAATGGATCCTGAATTCAAAACAAAAAATCTATACTGTGCTGTTGACAAAGCCAAGGACCATCAGTTACACTGGCCTTACCCATCTATTAAGTCCTGAGATACATAAACAGCACACACCCATTTGGGGGAGCCCTCTACAATTGAGAAATGTAGCAGGATTTGTGAAATGTTTTCATTGTCTGGCTGATATTTGGAAAAGTGGAGATGTTGCCCATAGAAACCAGATCCTATCTCTCATTTTCCTGTTACATACTAGAGAATGTCAGCTAGAATCTGATTGGTTGCTACGGGCAATATCTCCACTTTTCCAAACCGCAGCTTAGTAAATCTGGCCTCTAGTCTTGTTTTATAATAATTGTTTCAACTACACATAGCAGCAATAGCACAGTCAGTACAATGCAATAGAGATGTACAGGTGAAACTCGAAAAATTATCGCGCAAAAGTTCATTTATTTCAGTAATTCAGCTTAAAAGGTGAAACTAATATATTATATAGACTCAGTACATGCAAATTGAGATATTTCAAGCCTCTATTTGTTTTCATTTTGATGATTATGGGTTACAGCTTATGAAAACCTCAAAATCTAAATCTCACGAAATTAGAATATTACATGAAATCAATAAAAAAAGGTTTTAAATACAGAAATGTCAGCCCTCTGAAAAGTATAATCATGCATATGTACTCAGTACTTGGTTTGGGTCCCTATTGCACAAATTACTGCCTCAATGACGTGTGGCATGGATGCAATATTGAAGACGATTGCACGTGTGGCATGGATGCTATATTGAAGACTAATTTTTTGAGTTTCCCTTGTATAGAGCAGGGTTGCCGACTTTTGCCAGATCTCCCAGAGGAAGCGAAAAATGCCAGCAGGGGGCGGGGCTTAATGATGCAATTTATGCAAATTGCTTCATTAAGCCCCACTAACTGACTCATACTTGAAATAGGGATCGGGACGGGGCTTGATGGCGCAAATTGAATCATCAGGTCGCTCCCTGGCCCTAGCAACACTAGTATACTAGTGTTGCTAGGCAGGGGGGCAGGACTTGAGGCCATGGTTTCCATAAAACCACGGGCCTCAAGTCACTTGTGGGAGACTCAAGTCCCTCCGGGCGAACTGCCCGAATTTCGGGAATTTCGGGAGCAACCCTGGTATAGAAAATAAAAACATAATAGTCAGGGGCAGATTATATGTGGGTGACCAGGTGAATCAAATATTTTACACCTGATGTGCTGGATCCAGACTTAAGTAAGTGCTTGAAATTAGTTACTCCTGGGCTAAACCATGTTGATTGCAGGGGTGTCATATTTCATCTGTTACAAACAGTATTAGAGGTGAGAGGTGATGTTTCCTATCCCAAATCTAAATAACAGTGTAATAGTAAAGCTGGTCAGTATCTGTGTGCAGTAAGCAATTCAAAGATATATCCCTGCACACAATTCACTTGACTCCCCCTGAAATCATCATGGTTTAGCCCAGGAGTAACTAATTTCAAGCACTTAAGTCTGGATCCAGCCCGGTAAGAGGATTTGCACCGAATTGGCTGCCGCAGGGTCGCTATATGCACTGATATTGGCATTTATGTCAATTTAAGATCAGCCTGTGACAAAGTCATCAGCCTGTGGGAATGGAAGTCTATTTAAACTCTGCACATTCCCACAGCTGGGAACAAGTGCTTTTCCTTGACAAAGGGGGTTACAAGAACCTCTAAAAACCTTTACTTGGCACTGATAACAGTCTATATATATATATATATATATATATATGATCCAGACTTCAGTGCTGATTCCGTATGTTTGCCTCCTCAGCGGAGTCTAACGTAGAATCTGCAATCCCAAATTCCCCACATGCCAGTACGGGGCTTTCACCCAGCACTCCAATGTGCGTAAGGGATGTTCCATTGTTCCATGCCCTAGACCCTGCCTTAAATATTCCTCTCTGCACGGAATACTGAATCATACATAAGGGGTTAGTCATCCCTTATACCCCTTTCACATCACCATGAAATATCCGTGATTTTCGCCAAAAACCCGGGTCTCGGCAAAATCCCGGGTATTTTGTGGAGATGTGAAAGGGGTACTTCCGGTGGACCCATGTCAGAAGACCCAGGAATTCAACCCGCGTAAAAAGAAGGGTTATTCCCGGGTCCGACACGGGTAGGGGTGCAGTGTGAAAGGTGCTACCCGGGTTTTTCAACCCAGGTAGCACCTAACGCACTTGATTGGTGCAATTTTTTTTACTGTTGCCCTAGCAACAAGTGTTGCCAGAGCAACGGTTAACAAATTACTCTGTCTGATGACGACAGGGCAGACCCGGGTCTCTGAATTTGCCCTGCAGTGTGAAACGGGCTCTGTGACCCTGGGATCCTCTGCTGTGAACCCGGGATATTGCCGGGGTGGTGATGTGAAAGGGGTATTACTGTACAAATGAAATAACATTGCTCGCCCACCATGCATATCTCATACGCGGGGGAGTGGGCCCTCTCCCATGCTGACATAGAATTCCATGTACTGCGCATGTACATATGTCATGTACGGAAGTCACCTGTCGTTATTAATTTAGGATCAGGCCCAACATTATTAAAAAACAACCCAGGATGATTATTTAGACCTCATGCAAGAAATGACATTTCCTTTTTCTATACATTCCAAACATTTATGACGTGTGTTCCATAGAATGTGAAGTAGCTGTAGTGACTCATTAAGAGCCAATTGAATTATTATTACTATCTTACTGTTGCCGTCAAAATTCTGCAAATAGCAGTGTGATAACATCAACAGAATTAAATACAAGAAGCCACCTTACAAAGCTGATGATTAGCAAAATAATTAACACAACATCAGTCTAATCTCATTTCTGATGTGAAAGTCTCACTTATTTCACAAACACACAGCAAATAACTGCTCTATGGCTCATTAAACTAATGCTAAATCAAGTCTAGCATAAAACAAACATTTGGCTACTAGAAATGTAAGTTGCTGCTAGGTAAGTTGGACATCAGATGCCAGCAGTCACCACAGGATTCTGTAACTAATGCCATCTAGAGTTGGTGTTAGCTTTTTACTTTGATCTCTGTAAATTCAAATCAACACTTGTAATATTATGAAAAACTAAAATTTGTTTGTGTATATGTATGTATATGTGTGCGTGTGTGCATATGTGTGCGTGTGTGTATATGTGCGCGCATGTCTGTGTGTGTATATGTGTGCATATGTGTATATGTGCGCGCATGTCTGTGTGTATATGTGTGCGTGTGTGTGTATATGTGTG
>WWET01000094.1:673298-687671 GCA_011038615.1 Limnodynastes dumerilii | reverse complement strand
ATATATATATATATATGTGTGTGTGTACTATACTGCTCTGACAGCTGTGAAGGTATACTTTAAAGATGTCAGAGCAGCATAGTACATAGATATAGATAGCAGCGGTTATTGCAAGGAGTAGTACAGACAGGGATCAGCTGAAGCAGCGCTGTGTGATCCCTGTCTGTACTACTCCCTGCAATAGACGCTGCTGCATATCTACATACTATACTGCTCAGACAGCAGTGAAGGTATAATTCTAAGCTGTCAGAGCAGCTTTGCACATATATATGCAGCAGCACCGAGAGCCCTGGCCCCCCTTTTCTGCTAGGATTATCACTCCCTAGCGGGAAATCGTCCCGTTTATCCAGCTGCCCCCAGCTGTGACCGATAATCGTCCTAGTGTATGGCCAGCTTTAACCCTTACTGCATGATTTAACCATGTGTATCTCGCACACAAATTGAGTAGATCCGCCTTCCACGCAGGAACAGAATTCTGCATGGAAGCCCAGAGTGAGAAAAGAAATATTCAGAGTTTAGTGTCAATTTTCTGACACATCAGACAGTATAGAAGCACACATATACTTGTCATAGACTGAATGAAATACTATGGGAAATAAAACGTGTTCACTGAAAGGATAATTTTAGAGAAAGAGATTGCTATATTCTGGTATTACTTGCTGGGAGAAGTCTACCACAGACCTGCTTTGTATTCTCTAGTGATCATGTTACTTTGCATACCATTGTCAGTTTACACAATGCATCACATTTTACAGACAGCTCTTTTGGCAATCTAAACAGCATCATTCTATTGCAAAGACAGGTGATGAAGTGGAAGCTTGCAGGTAAGCAACTTTCCTAAGGTGAAGATAAGAGAAGACCCTGGGACTTGAACAGAGTTCAAAGACAGTGACATTACCGATGCTGCTATCTTATTTCCATATCAAAAAACGCTACTAGCCTGGCAGGGGAAAGGTGTGTGTGTGTGTGTGTGTTTGGGGGGGACCTTTTCAGCTCTAATCACCTCTTTTGTCACTCAGGCCACAGTCAGAGACTTGCGTTAGTTACTGAATGATTATGCAAATCTGGAAAAGTACTTCCCACAGCAATTTCCTCCCCCTCCTTCGTGCAATGGGATTTCCAGATGAAAAGGGAGAGATGAACAAACACACACAGGCGCTAAAATCACCATCAAGCAACAGCTTTTGTTGCCGTCAGCAGGATACCTTGCAGGTGTTTTGTCCTGTCTAGACAATTGCTGCCTTTTATTGGCTGCTCTTTAGCCTAATGCGCCATTTGCAGCATGTGAAGATCTAGTTATGTGAATAAGGAAGTCTAGAAGGCTGTAGAAAGATTTTCTCTTTACACGTTACCTCTGCTTTTGCTATTTATTCACAATCTCAGCCTTTTCTGTCACTTCCACAATCCATCTTTTTTATTTAGAACAAAAAGTAGTTGGATTTATGAACTGTTTCATGCAGAGGTGCACTTAACACCACAATCTCCCTGCATCAGCTTGACAGGAGCCTCTTATTATTCTGTGTATTTGTGGAGCCTGCTCATTCCACTATCTATCTCGGTCTGTGGCTTCCTGCTGGCCTCCATTGCTCTATTCACATCATGACAGTGCCTCTATCATGTGCAGCCCTATGTTCACTTACACAGACATCTAACAGACAACCTCCCACAGTATCAACATAGTCATCTCCCAACATATTGTGTTATCTGTGCTGCCGAAAACGCCATTGTTTTTAACTTAGCTTTTCTGTGCCTAAAGTTTGCAGCCATAAAAGTTTGTGTGTGTTAATGTTAGTGACTGAGGTCCGGATTTTTAGTTACATAGTTTTTATCTTACATACGTTGTTTTAAATAGTAGCTTATTTACGCTATCTTTGTACCATTTCTGTACATAGAATACTGTGCTTGCGTAATCTACGTACAGAAATGGTAAGTAGATAGAGTAAATAAGCTACTACGTAGATGAAAACTACGTAACTGTGAATCCAGACCTGAGTGCGGTTTGCTGCTTAGAAGGGTTTCTTTCTGAAGAAGTTACTTTAGAATGGAGAGCAGCAACAGGGATGTCATCACGAGACATCCCTATGAAGAATACTTCCTGACAGCAAATGGAGAAAGGTAAGTTAGGCATCCCTTGCCCTAAACCTTACACTAACCATTACCCTCCATGCCCCTCAGCCTAACCTTAACCCTCCCTGTCCTGCATCCTAACCATCAATGCCCTGCAGCCTAACCTTCCATGCCCTGCAGCCTAACCTTCCCCTTACGCCCTAACCCTAACCTAATACCTGCCACAGGAGTCTAACCCTAACCTCCGCCACAGCCTCACGCTTTTGGGAATGGGGAAATAAATAACTGTTCCAAATAGTAATGTTCTACTCACAAAGGTTTTCAAACAGTGATACAACCGCCAATCATCCGGCGGCTATATCATGTTCGAAATATGGACTGGCGACCGCATTCCCCAAGTAGTGAACTATAGTATGGCTGGTGACTTACCTGCCACCCACAGTCCTCTGCAGATCTTTTTAAATAGTAAAAATCCTCATGACGGTAAATCCAAATTCATCTGTTTGCTGTATTTAACTAAGAAGCCCATCATATAGAAAATGCTGGTGTCGGCGAGGTACAGAGAATAAGAATGAAATAGATTTCTCATGATCTGATTTAGTCCACACAGCAAAAAAGAGTGAAAATGCAAAAAAGAAAGAGAGTAGTCATTAAACAGACTGCATTCCCACCATTATGAGTACAACAGGATATTATTTATGTGTAACGACAGCCGTAGTCAATGATAACTATATTGTATTTATGTCTGTGGCTAGATGTTTTGCAAAACCCAGTATGTCAAAGACCATACTATAAAGCATCTTTCTACCAGCTGATGACAGCACTGAAGCAAAAAATACTGAAATACAAAAGGTCAAGTTCTACTCAATACACAGAGACCTTAGACATGTCATCTCTACAGGATAGATCACCCTTTTCATGATGAACAGTAACATGAATGAAAAAGGCAATCACTGAAATCAAGGGAGTACAACCTCTGCTTTCAGGCTGCTGTCAAATTATGTCTCATGATGCCCTATTGGTGACTGTAGAGAATTGTGGAAGTTGTAGTCCACTAACTGTGCAGCAGAGAGTAATAGATTATTTCATGCCCTTTATCCTAGTTCACTTCATTAGTACACTGAGGAGAGTCAACTTTGAGACGTATCAGTGCTCCATGTGCCCTTCACATAATATTAGGTGGGGTCCACTTTTGACATCTTCAGGGTGGGTGGAAAAGGGCCACAAAATGTGTGTTTTTGAGCAGGCTGATGATTTAATGCTGTGCAATCAGAAGTTTGGCATCATAATGGTACGATGGGTGGGCCATGAACATGTAAATGTCAACACTATGTCCTTGTCCATACTCATTTCTTCCACCATCTGGATGAATTAAGGAATTTTTCAGCAGTCCCAGAGGATTCCCTGACATTTGGGAAACTTCAAATGTGTCAGTATGGGAGGTTAGCGGAACATTGCAGTACTATTAACCAAATCTCTTGTTCTATGGGTAACTTGGTCATCATCATTTAAAACCAGACGTTGACTTCATATTCAGAGCATTAAGCATGTTGAGAACATACCTAATTCCACACATCAATGACACAATATGCCAGAAGTTATAAGGAGTGATTCAATTATTGTAACTGGATTGATACTGTGTCAACGAAATTGATTTGGGGTTTAGAAATTGCATTTGTTTATGGCTCACATTGAAATAACAGACGTTTCAATAAACTATAAGAGGTTGTCTGTTTGAAATGAAATAGCTCCATCATTATTGGATTTTAAAATAAAATGGTTACAGAACTGGTTCTAATCCAGAGTTTTAAGAGTAAGGGCAAAGCAGGGGCAAGTGCAGACCTGAGCAAAAGAGCGACACCATGTTGAACTGCGAGGGAAGGCAAGTTAAATGTTGAAAAGTGAATAAGAATTAAACAGAAGTGAAGTTTCCTATCTCAAAGCTCATTCTCAGATTAAACATAAATCTATGCAGTATGTGAGTTCTGAAGCTGATGCAGAGTTGTGCATCAGAAGCACTGCAGAAATTTGCACTGCACATGCTCAGAACAGGCTCAAAATGGGTGCAAGCACACAAAGTGAGATGCAATGCTTCCCTTGCGCCTTTCTTTGCATCCGTGTGCTGTTTGCTCATTGAACGGGGTGTTCCACAGTTGGTGTGTCCAAGAAGTAACATATCTGGCTTTGTTATTTGTCAATAAAGTTCTTTATAAAAGAAAAAATTATTGAATAAATAAAAAAAAAATATTTATTAAACAGTGCAGTATGCATTTATGTGTTTTAAATATGTAAAGATTTTTTGTTTTTAAAGTTGTCTTTTTAATATTTACTTTTTAGAATCAGTGCGTTTAGTTATGTATCTTTGAATCATGACCAATTTTAAGCAACTAAATGCACAGCCAATTCACAGCTAATAAAGTCTGCACGTGCGTAAATATACGCAGCAAAGACCTACGTCATTACGCAGAACTCCCAACACAGTGGAGGTGGTTAATCCGGTTCTTTTCTCTGAATCGGTATTGCAGATTTTTCTTGGGCATATAATTAGGTCAGTTTGTAAATGTACTCCTAGGGCTGGATTGACTAAAGCCGATTTGATGAAAATCGCTAGAGAAGTGCAGTGTTTATCAGTGATTTTAAAATCGCCGTATTTACAAAAGGCTTTTCTTTCCTCTAAAATGAGTTTATGGTTTTTCAAAATCGCATTAGTTTAAATCTCAGGCGTGATTTTTTTACATGGTAAACATACAAATCGTTGAATTTACTAAGGGATTTTGTGCTCAAATCGCTGCTAAAGGGTCAAAAAAATCGCACCAGTTGAAAGATGTGCCTCAGGCTAGCGATTTTGTCAAAATTGCATGTAATTGGCCTGCTTTAAATGCTGCAGCCTATATAAAGCACCACCCAAGCATCCCCAGCTGCTTCACACAGTGAAAACTTGAGCGATGGCATGTATGGGGAATATGCAGCACACTCTTTTTATAAGGTGTGCTGCTGCTATTTTTGAATCCACAGCAAGGTCTACTGTGGAGGATGATGACCAGCACCAGGTTCTGCAGAGAGGACGCATACCGCGTCAGGTGCATTCCTTTGCCCTGCGTTTGGACCTGGACTCCCTTTCAGATCAGGAGGTTGTGCAATTGTTTTGTCTGTAACAGTGCTAACCTCCTGAGTCTTTATGAGCAGATGAGGAGGGATTTGGAGCCAAACTAATGTGATTTGGAAGTCAACAAACGCGATTTGAGGAGAAACAGATTTAACATTGAAAAACATACAACGAATGGGATTTCATAGAGAAATCGCTACACTTACAAATCGCACAGAATCGCTGCTGTTTAAAAATAGCTACCATTAATAGGATAGTAAATTAAACAATTAAACTGCATCAAATGCATGCGATTTACAGCGATCTTCAGTGATTTAAATCTCTGCATTAAATTGATTCTTAGTAATTGTGAATACGGTCCAAACTATGGAACTCAGAACTACTGTGTTTTATAAAGAAAACAACTGTAATATCATTAAAAGTAGCCATTTACATTCAAACGTATTAGCCTAAGAATAATCAATTTGTGCTTATTCAGCATCTGTAAATTGTCAGACCAGAGCTTTACTAAACACAAGCTGATTGTAATTCCGACCTTTTTGAACTATTTACCAATGTGCTGTAGTTGTTACAATGAGCATCAACTTGAGAAGTACTGTAGAAGGTAAACAACACAATTAGCCCTGCTTTTTTTTCAGTAATGATATGACCACCTAGAAGATCATTGTGATGCCTATTAGCAAGATACCAATCCTAATTCAAACTCTATATAATGCTATCCAAAATGTCTCCACGTTACGCCTGATAGGCCAGGGTATAGCAAGTGCATGCATCTGGTTTATATACAGGGCAGCATATTCCCACAGAGTGAGCTCTCCATGCTACCCAAGATGAGAGCTAATAAAACATACTCTACAGGGTATATTTAATAAAAGGAACACAATATTGTAGTTGCTGAATAGTATTTTAAATAGTTGCTACAAAATCACAGCCAAACACCAATTTGTAAATGTTACCCTTATTACATATATTGCTATAATAGTTATAACAACACTGGGCCATATTCAGACCTTCCTGCGTTTTACGTAAACATCAAGGTTTGGCAGTCCGCACAGAAGGGGGGAGTGAACGCTAGCATGAACCTATGACTCCTTTGTTATACTGCAATGTTAACCACCATGCTAACGTATTCATCTTAAATTCTGCATTCAGACTTCTTATTATTGTTTCCTAGAAGTTATTAATTTCATTTATATGGCTCAAAGACTTATGGTTTTTTTTTACACATAAAATTATTTAAAAGAATGATAGGCAACCACGGATTTTGACTGACACAGCTACATTTCTAAACTCTAAGCTGAACTCATGCACATTATCTATAATTTAGTGGTGTTATTGGGATGTCATATTTTCACTTTGTGTGATGCAAATGACACAAGGCACTTTGTGTGTGACGGCATAATTTAGTACTTACACTAGTTCAAAGCACATAGCAGACCATAAATACTTCATGTTCCTGTTACATTAACTTAAATATACTCTTTGATTGTTGCCTGCAGCATTAGAAGTACATCAGCATGTCTGCGGCAGGAGCTTGGGACTTGCAATGCACTATATAGGAAAATATAATGCACATAACATATTTTAATATTCAGACATACAAAGCTCTCATGTGACATTAGTGGAAAAAGAAAATGATAGACTTAATTTAAAATGGTCAACATATGCAAGTGACAAGTTCTATTCTTATCCAGAAAAAAGCATAATTAGCCAGCAGGATACAATTACACCTAGTCACAAAGGGGTAGACCCTGACCTCCGCACACTTTACGTGCGCGTGAGGGTCTGTCATTTACACTCCTGTAGCGGAAAGTGCCCGTCCCCAGCACTCCCCACTGTCGGTAGGAAATCTGGACACTTATGTTTCCAGATTCACACCTTAACTATATGGCCGCAGACCTAGTTGTAACGGCGTTTTCCCGCCTCGATCCCTCATTTACATGGAACATCTGGCAAACGCATATGCAGATGAAATGTTCCATCAGCCTCAATGCAACAAATGTTCCATCAGCCTCATCTAGCAATGTCATACCCCCAAGACACCAGAAGCCAGTGGGAGCTGCTGGCACAAAGAAAAAGCAGCAACAAAAGAAAAAGAAAGGTGGAAAAGGAAGTTGGTGATGTCAAGAAAATGTCTTACCATGTGCTGTTTGAGGCACCAATGATTTTTATCCAGTTTAAAATATCCAGACAGGGGACTTACGCCAATGACTTGTGTAAGTCCCCTGTTGGCTTTAGCTGAGGATCTGGACCAAAGACTGGGTGACTGGCCATCAGGGTGGGTGACTGGGTGACTGGCAATAGAATAAAGTCTAGCTGAAAAAATGACTAAGGAGTCATTGCATTTGTGGTACACAATAGCCTAGTTATACGCCCATCTGCTTCCTTAACATGGAGGAGATTTGGCCAGAAGTTATTTAGTCATAAAGAGAAGATTTTTACACTTTATTAAATATAGATTTTATACAGAATACACTTTGCTGTAATTTCCTGTAACTACCATCAATAATTTACTTGCTTCACAAAATAGATCTCACAGCTGAAACATGCGATTGATCTCCAATAGCATTGCTGATACTGTAAGTGTCTGTTTATTGTCTTCTTATCTCTTCTACCTATCCAACTTTCAATTATTGTTTTTCTTTCCTATTATCCAGGTTAGTTTTACTCAGAGCTGTAAGTAAAACAAGACATATCAGCAGAAAATCTGCCAGACAACAATCCAAGAAAATGCATATCACCACAATGCTCATGTTTACATTTTATCTGAAGTCAATGGAATGACATCTTTGATGACCTTTTACATGTGATTCCCTACGGACTGCAAATTCTACACACTGACCAGTACCAGTTTGTGCCTTGTAAATAATAAATAAATGTGGTTACACATAAAGGGGCAGATCCAGAACAACGCTTCCTGTGCGAATTTACTCCTGGCGGAGACGTAAAACCGCGATTTGGTATGTACTGAGAATGCGCACGACAGATGAAACTCTACGTAACGTAACTCTGAGCGTATGGGCCATTCACATATCAGTAGCGTAAATTCGTTCAAGGGGGCGTGCCAATTTTATGTTAGCCATAAGTACGCAGAAATTACGCGATGTAGGCGGGGGGTTGCATTTAAATCGTACAATATGGGCGTGCTTAGCGGCGTAACTCCGCGTTGGCTATACGTACGTGTGCGGAAACGCTGCCAAAAGTTAAGGTAGAGTTTGAAAAGCGGAAAGCGGTCAAAGTACGTACATTCAAGGGGTGTGCCTAGGGGAGTGCTTAGAAGGTACGCTCGCATAAATACACTACGCTAGTAAACAGATTGCAAGCGGAGTTATGAATCTACCCCAAAATCCTTAATTCAAACCAACTAAATATTCTGCTGAAACTATAGTGGTAAAATATAATATATACACCACAATGAGTTCAGTAATATTTCTTTCAAAACTAAATGAAACAGTAAATGTGTATATCCAAAATATCCCAAAAATAAAATGTAATGGTCATGTGATATCAAATACTACTTAAATACACTAAACCAGCTCATATGCTCATATGCCTACAATACTAGCTGACAATCATTACAACCTATTTTTGCACACAGGTTGTGACTGTCAGTGGTGTAACTACTATGAAGGTAGGTGCAGATGCCACAAGGCTTGTAAGTGAGGGGAACCCAAGGCAAAAGTACCCACTGCCCAGCCGGGGCTGGCTGGCAAATAGCCTGGGGACAAGCCCACAGCAGTGGCCCATAAGTTAATGGCTTGTCCTTAGGGTTAACAATATTTAATTGGTGATTCAGTGTATAAGAGGCTGCACAGCTATCGGGTGTTTAATGGCTGCTTCCCTGGTGGTCTAGTGAGGCCACATAGTTCACACACAGACTGAACCAATATCTCATGTATCCACATCTTTAATGGACAATGATTTAGTCCTACAGGCAGTGTCAGGCTGGGGCGTGGGGGGCACCAGGAGAATATTGTTATTGGAACTTCAACGTCATTGTACAGCGTGCACCGCGAGGGAGACAGTCTGAGTCAGAGCTGCATGGGAGAGAGTCTAACACCGCCGGAAGGACCACCGGAGGGACAGCAAAGGTAAGTTTAGTGTTGCATCCCCTGATCCCTTGTATATGATGCACCCAATTTTTTATTAAGTAAGGCCAAAACTAATATTTAAAAAATACATAATTTTTTTTTTTTTAATTTAGGCTCCAAAAATGGGGTGCATCTTATACAAGGGAGCGTGTTATACATGGGGAAATACGGTACATCTCAATTACTGCCATACAATACAGACTGCATCCTAGCTACTGCTATACAATACAGACTGCATCCTAGCTACTGCCATACAATACACATTTTCTTGCCCCTCTATGCACCATCCTTTGCTGACATCCTGTGTGCCTCTTACATGTCTCCAGCCATCCATGTCTCTCCTTTGTTTGTATACAGCTATACATTTCTGCCCCTTGTATGTGCCCAGCCATCCATTTCGGCTCCTTGCATATTTTTTTGTCAACCCTCCATTTCTGGCCCTTGTATATGTGTCCAGATTCCTTTTTTTTCCTCTTTTATTTGTCCAGTCACCTAATTCCTCCCCTTGTAAGTGTCCATATACTCTTTTCTGCCACTTATATATAAATAAGTCATCAATTTCTGCCCCTTGTTATGTCTCCACCCTCATTTCTCCCCTAGTTATGTGTTCAGCCTCCATTTCTGCCTCTTGAATATCCAGCCTTTATTACTGTCCCTTGTATATATGTCCAGCCTTTATTAATGCCCCTGTATGTGTGTCCAGCTTTTATTACTGCACAGTTATAAATATATGCGTCCAGCCTTTATTAATGCCCTTTTATGTGTGTCCAGCCATTATTACTGCCCCTTTGTATGTGCCCAGCCTTTATTAATGCTCCTTTATGTGCGTCCAGCCTTTATTACTGCCCCATTATAAATATGTGTCCAGCCTTTATTACTGCCCCATTATAAATATGTGTCCAGCCTTTATTAATGCCTCTTTATATGTGTCCAGAATTTATTACTGACCCTTTATATGTGTCCGGAATTTATTACTGCCCCTTGGATATCTGTCCCTGTGCATTTACCACATTTATTACTGTCCTTCTTCCCCAGATTTTCCCTTTCACTTACCTTTACTGGATTCCTCTTTCTTCTACCTCCTCCATGGCATGCTTATCCCCTCTCTGCCATTTACTCTATCAGTACAGACGGGAGCCCTGTACGACCAAACCTGTCTATGTGAATGACGCTGCTGTAGATGAGAAGGCACATAATTCACATTAATAGATATGATCCTACAGAGCTCATGTAGGATCCCTGTACATGTTCTGATAGAATAAATAGTGTGGCTACATACTTCAGTGTGTGTAGCCACATAGTCCGTGGCTGTGCTGTATGTGTCGCTTCGCTGACTATGTGGCATCACTAGACCACCAGGGACTGACACAAAACCTCCAGAAAGCGGCGTGAACCAGGGGGAAACATGCTGCCAGGGCCTGCACATGTTGTTATTTTTTTCCATTGGCAAGTGGTTTTTAGCACTACACATGCCCATCGAGCATACAAATGCAATCAAACAATTTTCATACAAGTTCAGATGTAAAATACCCAATTGCACCATTTATTCTACCAAACTGCACCATTTTCTGCTCTGTGGTCACCTGCACACAAGAGACATCCTGATTTATTCTTAGACCTGCAGAGCAGTGACTTCAGTAAGAACACTAATATTGGGCGTCCATTAGACTATGGGGTCTGGCGATGACATATGCCACCCCTGTCCTACATGCTATCTTTCTCACAGCAAAACTTCTTAACATACAACATATATAGAAGATTCACATATTTTAGGACATAGCTTTTCAAAACAATGCAGCATTTCTACCTACTGACACTTGGTTATCATACAGGGACCACAAAATTGTTGTACTGATCCTTTTGGTCAATCTGAGCTACCAGATCTCAGGGACCTATAGCTAGGTCAGAAGACAACTTAGCACATGCTTCAGGTCTTGATATATTATCTGTGGCGATCTCCAAACTGTATTTACCGACATACCGTGGGCTCATATGAATGCAGATATACAGTATTTGTGTGCATGGAAAATTAGATTATTACAGTGGATGCTCTCCACAAACACCTCTAAAACGTCCTATCTTTTCCGTAATCACAAAGCTTCTAAAATGGCAACGTGGAGGAGTTTCCATAGCAACCAATCAGATTCTAGCTAACAACATTAATCTAAACAAATGATGGCTAGAATCAGGCTAATTGATATGATTCACTTTTACTTTTTTGATGTTTTAATAAATCAAATTCTAAATAAATGTTATTCTTGAAAGATTAAAATGATGTTTAATAGGGTAGATACCTTTAGGTGCAGAGTTAATATAATGGGTTACATGAAAATACATTATAAAAACTTGATAAGTTGATTAATAAGCATAATGAATGACTAGCACCAGCTGCAATTTACTGTTTTACTTGACATAACATTTGACAATCTTTGTTTTTCTTCATTGAGAACTCACTTCTGGCATTGTGAGGTCACCTGGAGAAACGCTGGGAACTCTATAGCTGCACACCCTTATTTAACTAGAAACGACTTAGACACACAGCAAATACACTGTTACTAAATAAAGCACACTGCAGGCTGCGTTACCAGGACTCGCTGTTCATTAGCAACAAAAGCACACAGTTTTAAACAAAACAAACTTCCTTGGGACTTCAAGGATATAAAAGACGATACACTTTACATTATTAGTACAATATTTTACAATAATAAAAAAAAAAACATTACATCCATTATTTTCAAACTAGGGGCCTGATCCAGAACTACGCTTCGAAGCAATTTTACGCGTGGCGGAGAAGTAAAATCGCAGTTTAGAACGCACTGCGCATGCGCACCATAGAAAATACGCACATTCACATAGCGTAATTGTGAACGTATGGGCCATTCACGTATTTCTCACGTAAATACTTACGTGTGGGCGTGCCAATTTTACGTGAGTCAACAATACGTTCCAATTACATGAAGTAGGTGGAGGTTAGTATTTAAAGTGTACAGTATGGGCGTGTTAAGCGGCGTACGTTCACGTAGTCTATACGTCCGTTAGCGGACGTACGCTGTTACGTGTGAAAAAGTTAAGGTAGGGTTTGGGAAGCGTATCTTGACAAAATACGTCCGTGCAAGGGGTGTGCCGAGGGGAGTGTAGCGAATTTACGCGCACGAAAATACGCTCCGCTAATAAACGTACGGCACACGTAGTTCTGGATCTACCCCTAGGTCTATAAGCCAGACTTTTTTTTATGGCTTTTTTCTTTTTAAATTTAAAATAATAATAACACATTTTCAGATAACACAGAATATTTGAACGACATCAGTTTATATCTAATTATTGTGAATCAATAGATATTGTGAATAATGGGATGGATTCAGAGTTAAGAACGACACCCTACTTACGAAAGCAAAGTTCTTAAATAAGTGGGGTGTCTGGAGGGTTTCCGCACGTAACACCTATTATACGGAACTGAGTTCCGTATGATAGGATTAGGTTATTATGTACCGCAGTTTATCTGCCATAAAATCCGCACGAGAGGGGTGACAGAGAAAGTTCACTCCCCTCTTCCATGCGGACTTTAAGACCCCTCATGTACGGAAAGGGTACTGGGGTCTGCATCTAGTCCAATAATAGCAGCCATCAATATTTAATAGGATGAATAAGATAAAATTGATCTTTTTAATGTTCCCTGTTTTAGTGTATTGCATAGATCTATATTATGGTATATTTTATTGCGGTCTGTTGTGATGATTTGGTGTACATATAAAATCTGCTTACAATGAAAGGACGGCACAAATTATATCCAGATAATTGCGAAGGACTCCACAAACTAAAAACAGAAATTGAGATGAACTGAAACTAAGAGAATAGTATGAATGAAAATATCTTTGCTCATAGAGGCTGAAGTAGAGTCTCAGATTAGCTTTAATCAATGTGATCAGTTTATATTCATAATTTTCTATGCATGGAATTTACCTGTACTTATAGTAGAAATCCAATGCAAAAACAGTGTGTGTGGTGGCATTTACAGGATGCAGTCTCTGTAGTGAGAAATAGAGACAGCCGAATAATAATTTTGGGCTGTCTCTATTTCGAAAATAGCTCTATTTTGCAATAAACTTTTATGAATGGGTAAGTGTGTGCCGATCGGCACACTTACCCAACCATTCATTCAGAAATGTTGCCGCAGACTCTTCACACCACCGACTGGAAGGGAGTCTTAGAGCTAGGAAGCGGGGAGGGGAGTCTTAGGATCAGGCTGCGGGGTTAAACTGTGGGGAGGGGAGGGTAAGATAAATACTTACCATTCAGTGCAGGGACTTCATTTCTTGAGGTAGAAGCGATTGATTTTGGAGTCACTACGCAAATGCATGGTATGAAACGTCCCTTTCTTACTGCCAACCTAAACCCGGTATTTACCATGTTTCCTTATTTTCTATTACAAATGTTGAATATTTACTACCATGGAAACCCCAGATACATGGCACGTGACTGTTGAAAATCTTGCAAGATAGATTTACTAAACTGCGGAAAAGGAAGAGTGGAGATGTTGCCCATATCAACCAATGAGATTCTAGCTCTCATTTTCCTATTACATACTAAAAAATGTCAGCTAGAATCAGATTGGCTGCTAATGTCTGATTGGTTGCTAATGGCAACATCTCTACCTTTCCTTTTCCACAGTTTAGTAAATCTAGTCCCCAGTCTAGTTGCAGGCACTTGGTAGGTATTGTTAGCTACTCAAAAATCATAACTGGTCCTTCAACCAATATCTTTACATTTGTAATCAACTTTCCACAATACACAATGTACAATAACAAGTGATATATTTTCATTTTTTAAGTATTGCACCAATATATAATAAAATAAAAGCAATGACTAACACAAATGATGAAATACAAAGTGTTTGTGGCAATGAGCTTGAGACCCATGGCCTAACAATGGGCCTGATCCAGAACTACGCTTCCCCGCGATTTTACACATGGCGGAGACGTAAATTCGCAGATTTGAACGCACTGCGCATGCGCACCATAGAAAATACGCACATTCACGTAGCGTAATTTTGAACGTATGGGTGATTCACATATGTCTCACGTAAATACTTACGTGTGGGCGTGCCAAATT
>WWET01000094.1:661619-673143 GCA_011038615.1 Limnodynastes dumerilii | reverse complement strand
TCTGTTACGTTTGAAAAAGTTAAGGTAGGGTTTGGGCAGCGTATCTTGACAAAATACGTCCGTGCAAGGGGTGTGCTGAGGGGAGTGTAACGAATTTACGCACACGAAAATACGCTCCGCGAATAAACGTACGGCACACATAGTTCTGGATCTACCCCAATATCCCTGGATAGAGTGGTTTACTATGATTCTTGCTGTGCATGAGCAGGAGTTGTCTAGTACAATAGGTCATTAATAATGACCTACACACACATGTATATATAAATTATGAATACTAGCTTTATGCTATTGTACATATTTATATTTATACTAAAGAGAACACTGTTTCGGGCATAATTTTGTCCACATTTAGTAATGAATCACACTTGCATCACCAATTATGTTTGTAACTGTACAGTGAGAACTGCTAATTGCGATCCAAAAAATAAATCAGCGCCAAGCGTGATATTCCAGACAAATTTATAGACTTGAGAAATAATTAATGTTCCTGCATTTTCACACAGGAAAGCTGGCTCCGGCCTAATTTAAATCACTGTTCACATTTAAAGTGATACCAGAGGGACGGATGTTAATTTTCAAGCTTAATACCCTGCATTTCCCCAAAGCAGTATAAGGAATGCTGGATAGAAGATGATCCTATTTACGTCAGCCTAGTCCTCAATGTGTCTTAAAACAAGTGAATTGTGAAAGAACGCCATGGTTCTATTTGTACATCCGTGTGTACACAACAGTAAGGGCCATAGCTAAAGCAATATGTAGTCAGAAAAGCAATAGGAAAACTTTCCATGCTGTGATCCCAGCGGAAGAGGTGTTTGCTTTATCAGTACCATTGCCTGAAATATAGCCTCACCTGGACATCTAAGGTCAATGGGTCAGACCCAGACCTATGTCTGTGTTACGAACTAGCGCTGATCATATTTACGCAAGCGCAAACACTATGCACTTCCCTGGGCACTCCCACCAGTCGTCCGTAATTACACTGCCTTCCGCCTGTTACACCTGCTGCACCCTACCCTAACTTTTGTAATCGTAACTACGGCCAGACCTAACTACGCGATGGTCGTAACTACGTAACCCTGCCCATACTGTACGATTTAAATTCCCCCCCCTGTCTCCATTCCATAACTGGGGCGTATTCACTGCTATCGTAATATAGGCACGCATATTCACCCGTAAATACGCAAATGTTATGGGCGACCTTTTTTCAATTACGCCCGCCATGAGTTACGAAAGGAAACAGTACAGGACGTACTTACAGCCGAAGTTACGCTTACGACCAGTGTAATAGCGCCTGCGGGCGTAGTTCTAGATCTGGCCCAATGTAATCGTCTTATTCTCAGCAAGTTACGGAATCCTGCTCCACAATGGCAGAAGTGCAACAACATCAAGGTGGCTTTCATGGGTTTCTTAAAGGAGATACATCCATTTCATCATTTATATATTGGAGATTTGTAGTAATGTAAAGGGGTAAAATAAAAGCAATTCCTGGATCTCTGTGCTCACAACGCTTCAGTCTCCAATCATTTCGTATGCTGCATACAAAAATATCTCATTTTTGTCCTGTGTACCACTGAACATTAAAATACAGCAATTTTCTAGACTCTGTACCAACGCCAATTCCAAAACTCCCCTTTCATTGTCAGAATTTCTTTTCATAGAGAGAAAATGACATGTCATCCCGCCATGAAGGAAACCTAAGAATAATTTCTACTTGGTAACTATTATCTACACAGAAGCAGATGCACGTGTGATGCCATTAGGGCATTGAGGGATTGCAAAAAGTTTTTATGCCATTTTAATGTAAGTCACATCATTTTTAGTGTGGAGAGAGGCAGTGGGAACGTTTGTGTTTTCACAGCATGAGATACATAATTACAGGGAGGCGGACTTTCATCTTTCTGCCATTTCAGATTGTACTCTTTCTGACAATGACTTAGTAGCCGCCTTTTACAAAGCCCTGTATGAAGATTTACACATTCTGGACACTTGCTAGGAATTCCCTGGGGATTTCACTTTCTACAGAGAAATGCAGTTATTTATGCCCTTGGCGTGGTTTGCAGACACGGATAATACCAGAACTCTTAATATAAAAAACAAAAAAAAAACCATAGCTTTTAACACAATACAATAGTAAAACAATAGACATGACATGTTTTGATTGCAGCACACAGCCTAGCATTTTGTTCTGCTAGTTCAACCTCAAGGCAAAAACAATTATGTTCTGACAACCATAATAAGTAACCAACAGACTAGACTCCCCAGAGGTCATTAGCAAACAGACAAAAGTATTTCAGAGCCCTCGTTTAAATGTAATTGTGCCTATATAACTGCACAACCCTTGCCATACTGTGGAAAGAGAGAGTCCACAATCCAGAGCACTTCTAGAAGGACTGGAGCCAAAGAGAATGATGATGACGACTGGCCTAAGGAGGTTGTCAATCACATGACTAGTTGTATGCACTAGTTGCTGTGTACATTACAGAGCAGGACTCGGCAAGTGGGGGCTACCAGGGTACCTGCTACACACTGCAAATACAAGTAGAAAACCCCCCTTTGGGACAGATTTCCTAAGCTGCGGGTTTGGAAAAGCGGAGATGTTGCCCTTAGCAATCAATCAGATTTTAGCTGACATTTTCTAGTATGTAAAAATAAAGTGAGAGCTAGAGTCTAATTGGTTGCCATGGGCAACATCTCCACTTTCCCAAACCTGCAGCTTAGTAAATCTGATTTATGTTTATATGATCAGTGTTAGTAGACTCAAACTCAACAAAAATATCCTAATTACAGCGCTATTTCAACAACAGCATTCTTTATCTATGGTGCTTCTGTCCCCGAGAATAACATGCAAAAATCTATAGGGGAGGGAATATGCTGTAATATAAATAGAGTATTGAAGATATAAGAGGATAAAGATTATGAAAGCTACCCAGAGGACAAAGGGCTGGATCCAGACTTAAGTAAGTGCTTGAAATGAGTTACTCCTGGGCTAAACCATGTTGATTGCAGGGGAGTCATATTTCATCTGTTGAAAACAGTATTAGAGTTGAGAGGTGATGTTTCCTATCCCAAGTCTAAATAACAGTGTGATAGTAAAGCTGGTCAGTATCTGTGTGCAGTAAGCAATTCAAAGATATATCCCTGCATGCAAAGAATGCAATTAACTTGACTCCCCCTGCAATCAACATGGTGTAGCCCAGGTGTAACTTATTTCAAGCACTTACTTAAGTCTTGATCCAGCCCATAGACTGTATAAACAGGTCGCATGGACACAACGGCCCCTTAACACATATGAGCAAGTGTGGTGGATCTTACAGTTCTCAACTAATAGTTACAATATAATGTAAGACTTTACACAGTATTTACACACCATTCCACAAGTGCACAGCACACGGATGCGCAGACAGGTGCAAGGGAAACATTGCGGCTGACTTTCTGTGCTTGCTCACATTTTCAGCCAGTTCTGAGCATGCAATAAAGCTATATTATGTTTCTTGTTTTGTAAATATAGTGGGGTTTTTTTTCTTTAATTACAGCTTTAACCAAATTAAAAATGAATAAATGAATCTATAGTTTAAAAACCTGATGGGAAACACACATGTACTAGTAACTAAAACATGTCTTTCATTAAAGCAACAATTTTATGGCAAAACATTACTTGTGTGCTTAGTTATTTTTATTTTTTAATGGGAAAAATTGTGGATAAACTAGAAACTATAAGAGAATGTTTCACTGGGGAGATTTTACACCACAAATACGATGATTACATCTAAACAATAATTCACCAACTGGCAAACTACACAGTTACGGTAAAACACGTTCCTTGTCCTACTTTCCTCGTGTTTATTTGTGGTAATTCTTTTCAAGTCTACTTAACCAGATTGTTCCTGGGATAATAACACAAAAGTATCCCTAAACAACATTAAAACCATATACAGATTTATTACCCCCATCATTTATCCATTTATTTTAATAGCTAGTCTTGCAATTTTATTTTGTTATCAAAATGATTAATCAATCTCTTCCTTTGATGAATCACTTTCCTACAAAGCCGCGCTCCATTACTCCGCATTATTACTGCTCTGCGTTTAACCGAACTGAAATAAAAAGCATGACGTTTTAGTAATAGATCAGCGGTCTTTTGTTAGGAAAACATAACCAGGCAGAAGGTGTTTTTGTCATGTTAATCATGTAAATGAAACACTGTCATGCACAAATAAAATAATAATAAAGAAAAAAATAAACAGATGACATCTAATAATGACATTGGCCAATGTTTAACTGCATGATTGCCAGACAGTTTTAACAGTGATCCCCCTATTTTGCACACTTGGTACAAAGTAATATTGATGCACCTTGATGCAATTACTTTACGCATACATAATTGAGACCATGGGCTGGATTCAGACTTAAGTAAGTGCTTGAACTTAGTTACTTCTGGGCTAAACCATGGTGATTGCAGGAGAGTCATATTTCATCTGTTGCAAACAGTATTAGCGTTAAAGTGATGTTTCCTATCACAGGTCTAAATAACAGTGTGATAGTAAAGCTGGTCAGTATCTGTGTGCAGTAAGCAATTCAAAGATATATCCCTGCATGCAAAGAATACAATTAACTTGACTCCCCCTGCAATCAACATGGTTTAGCCCAGGAGTAACTAAGTTCAAGCACTTACTTAAGTCTGAATCCAGCCCATGGTCTCAATTATGTATGCGTAAAGTAATTGCATCAAGGTGCATCAATATTACTTTGTACCAAGTGTGCAAAATAGGGGGATCACTGTTAAAACTGTCTGGCAATCATGCAGTTAAACATTGGCCAATGTCATTATTAGATGTCATCTGTTTATTTTTTTCTTTATTATTATTTTATTTGTGCATGACAGTGTTTCATTTACATGATTAACATGACAAAAACACCTTCTGCCTGGTTATGTTTTCCTAACAAAAGACCGCTGATCTATTACTAAAACGTCATGCTTTTTATTTCAGTTCGGTTAAACGCAGAGCAGTAATAATGCGGAGTAATGGAGCGCGGCTTTGTAGGAAAGTGATTCATCAAAGGAAGAGATTGATTAATCATTTTGATAACAAAATAAAATTGCAAGACTAGCTATTAAAATAAATGGATAAATGATGGGGGTAATAAATCTGTATATGGTTTTAATGTTGTTTAGGGATACTTTTGTGTTATTATCCCAGGAACAATCTGGTTAAGTAGACTTGAAAAGAATTACCACAAATAAACACAAGAGGAAAGTAGGACAAGGAACGTGTTTTACCGTAACTGTGTAGTTTGCCAGTTGGTGAATTATTGTTTAGATGTAATCATCGTATTTGTGGTGTAAAATCTCCCCAGTGAAACATTCTCTTATAGTTTCTAGTTTATCCACAATTTTTCCCATTAAAAAATAAAAATAACTAAGCACACAAGTAATGTTTTGCCATAAAATTGTTGCTTTAATGAAAGACATGTTTTAGTTACTAGTACATGTGTGTTTCCCATCAGGTTTTTAAACTATAGATTCATTTATTCATTTTTTATTTGGTTAAAGCTGTAATTAAAGAAAAAAAAACCCACTATATTTACAAAACAAGAAACATAATATAGCTTTATTGCATGCTCAGAACTGGCTGAAAATGTGAGCAAGCACAGAAAGTCAGCCGCAATGTTTCCCTTGCACCTGTCTGCGCATCCGTGTGCTGTGCACTTGTGGAATGGTGTGTAAATACTGTGTAAAGTCTTACATTATATTGTAACTATTAGTTGAGAACTGTAAGATCCACCACACTTGCTCATATGTGTTAAGGGGCCGTTGTGTCCATGCGACCTGTTTATACAGTCTATGGGCTGGATCAAGACTTAAGTAAGTGCTTGAAATAAGTTACACCTGGGCTACACCATGTTGATTGCAGGGGGAGTCAAGTTAATTGCATTCTTTGCATGCAGGGATATATCTTTGAATTGCTTACTGCACACAGATACTGACCAGCTTTACTATCACACAGTTATTTAGACTTGGGATAGGAAACATCACCTCTCAACTCTAATACTGTTTTCAACAGATGAAATATGACTCCCCTGCAATCAACATGGTTCATGCCCCTTCCTTCTCAAGTCACTATGAGCCTGGATGAACTAGGTTCGTAATGGTGATTCAGAGCCATCTTGTTCTTAAATCCAACGTAGATTACGTTTATTAAGTTACCCCTTATCCCTTCTTAAATTTACGCACCTAAAAAGCCGCAATTGTGAATCAGGACCTGGGGCTTTTTCTGCCGATTATTGTGCAAATCACGCAATCAAACAACAATATCAGTGTTTTCAGTGTGTGCTCAATGATGCTGCAGAATCAGGTGAGGGCTAGAATTGTTACTACAGATCTTAAAGTATGTCAGTGTGTGCTCAGCTTTTTGAATTGCTTACTGCACACAGATACTGCTTTACTTTACTATTACACTGTTATTTAGACTTGGGATAGGAAACATCACCTCTCAACTCTAATACTGTTTGCAACAGATGAAATATGACTCCCCTGCAATCAGCATGGTTTAACAAAGAAGTAACTAATTTCAAGCCTTAAGTCTGGTTAATTGTATTCTTTGCATGCAGGGATATATCTTTGAATTGCTTACTGCACACAGATACTGACCAGCTTTACTATTACACTGTTATTTAGACTTGGGATAGGAAACATCACCTCTCAACTCTAATACTGTTTGCAACAGATGAAATATGACTCCCCTGCAATCAGCATGGTTTAACAAAGAAGTAACTAATTTCAAGCACTTACTTAAGTCTGGATCCAGCCCACAGTTAGGATTCTCCCCATTAATAGAATATAGTGTGATTAATAAACAAACAAAAATACAATACAGGAAAAGGCAAACAGAATAAAGGAACTGTAGACACAAAGTCATGGTTGCCAACTCTCCTAGAATGTCTGTGAGACTCCCAAAATGTGGGAACATTATACCAGGAGACAGAAAATCTCCTGCAACGGGACTGAGGGCCTCAAATCCCACCCCACCCCCCAATCTATCCAAGTTATGAGCCGTAGAAATGTATAAATTACTGTTACTAGATATAGGCGAGGCTTGATGATGTAAACTGCATCATCAAGCCCTGCCCTTGCCCAGTAACAGTAAGAGTTGTCCCACTGATAGGCAGGGGTGGGACTTCATGGTGATATTTGTATAAAATGGTGTCATCAAGCCCCGCCCCCATGCCAGCATCTCTTTCTACTCTCTGAGATCTACCAGTAGGAACTGGTAAGAACTGATAAGTCGGAAACCCTGCACAAAGCATGAAAAGTAAGAGATAGAACTGAGTAATCTGGATCATTTATTTTGGGGAAGAAACAAGACAACAAGGATGTGTATTTCAAGCATTTATTTATTCCACTGACCCCTGGCACTCCCTGAAGAGTATGCCTGAATTATGTACCTATCTCCTTCTAGATGGACAGAATATTATTTCACTCTTTTTTTCTTATGATTTTGAAGTCATCTTCTACGAGCCTTTTGTTCCAACCATCAAATGGTTACTTAAATCTTTTAGGGGTCATTTTCCCCTCCCCATCCCATCTACACAAAGGAAAGAGAGGTTTTGCAATAAGCCACAATGTGAAATGGTCAGCTTACTCCCCTGTTTTCCTCGAGCACAGGGAGTAAGAGCAATGTACTGTATGTAATGTCAGAAAGTTATCTGCCACACATTTGGTGCAGCATAGTAATATTGAGCAGAACAAAAAGTATCTGTGGTTATACTGCCCTGCTTCACTTCGGTAATTTCATTCCCGACGCATCAGAGCACACATCTTAAAGCCGGTATATTTTATGGGTAGCTCTGTCTTCCTCTGCCTTCATTTTGCTGATGTATGGTGTTAAAACTGTTTTCAAGCTTCCTTTTGAGAAAAAAAGTAGGAAAACTCAGTAGCTCTGATTTCTTCTCTATTTTTACACACAGGAAAGGGACAAATGGCTTAACTGTTTCTGCGGTAAACAGTCTAAAATGACATTTTTGAACTGTGTTTGCAGGTTTAAGCTAAATGTAAGTCCATAAATAAAATGGGTTATTAATGTAACCAAACTAAAAGTAATTTTAAGATTTTTTTTTAAGACTATGGTTTCTAAAAAGAAAAGTGGAGATGTCGCTCATCACAACCAAATGGTTTATAAGGACAAAGGGGCTGATCCTAAGGAACGGCCGACAGGGGAAATACGTACAGCTCGTATGTAATTCCCCTAATTTGAAGGTTGTGCGCATGCACACATCCTTCTTACGACGCCATAACGGTGTTCGTAATATAAGTTACGTACACCGGCTTTTACGAAAAGGGGCTTTCCCCACGACTTTTCAAAGCTTCCCTCCGGGAGAACCCGGAGGGAAGTCATAGATTGTCACAAGGGGGCGGGGCTTAAGGACACGGTTTATGCAAATCGTGTCATTAAGTCCTGCCCATCAATCATTCATGTAATCTCTAGCGTTACATGGGGTGGACGGGGCTTGATGACATCATCAAGCCCCACCCATTCCTAGCAATTCTAGGGATTACAATAGATTTTAGTAGGATACTGGGAGAACTGGCCAAATTTCGGGAGTCTCCCGTGTATTCCGGGAGAGTCGGCAACCCTGGAGAATTAAAATTATACAGCAAGGGGTGTGTGTAAGACCATACGCCCTATCTAGACTTCTGAGCTGTCCTCATTTTACGTGAGTACAGCATGGAAATTTTAAGGTAGGATCCACCAGTCGTAACTGTGTGCATGCAAGGGGTGTGGCCTCACCACTAGAAACAGCGAGGACGCCAGGACCCTGAGCGCAATGGAAGCTATTGTCTGCCTACCAACTAATACATCTACACAGAGGGGACATTTTAAGGAAAAAAGATCAAAAAAAAAATCCAAGCAACATAAAAAAAGGAGAAGAGAAATAAAATCTGCTTAGCAATCAGTCAGTTTCAAATGCTCCACATACAATAATCTTTTATTATGTAAATTAAGTTGAGGGATGGATATTTTCATACACCATTTCATATGTAAACCACATCAATCCTGCATTACCCATAAGCTTACAAGTACTGCTATTTTGCCAGCATGTGTCCATAAGCAGAATAGCTTTGATAATTGACACAAAAAGTTGATCTTGTGCTTTTTTGTTTTCTTGCCTTTTTTCATTGTAAATGTATCTTTTACAATCAATTTAACACTAGAAGCATCTGTAGGAGTACTCAGCAAATGAACCTTATAACTTGTTCATACTCCAGGGGATTCCAAAGAACCTTGAGCACTCTTGGGAGCTTAGTGCAAGCATGTAAGTGGACTATTTAGCTTCCATTGTTAGTAATATACTAAGGCTTATGTGATTTCAAACACTTTTGACATAAAACCCCCCCACAAAACACTGATAGGCTTTTGTATCACATATTAAGGTTTCTGAAATACTATGCACAGATGGTTCCCAAGGTGCTGCGGCGCTCTCACAGGGGTGCCGTGAGTGTCCCTACAGTTCTTCTGCGGGTCTTATACTGGTCAGTGCATGAGAGTTGCAGAGAGAGAAGCTATACTATAAGCACTTAGTGCCATAACTAGGGGTGTGCGATAGGGGCAGTCGCACAGGGCGCAAAGTCAAAGTGGGGTGCCAGTAAGTTTATTTTCAAGGTTAAACTGCTTATTAGTTCAAGGTTGTGGGGGCACCATTGCTTTCCATTTCTAAAATTTCTAGTTATGGCTTTGCCTACTATGATGAAGAACAAACACCCTAAAATTGTGAAAGAACTGCATCCCCACTACATTGAACGATAGGTGATTTATGCAAGCTTGCATGCGTAATTTACCTTTCGCTCATTAATGGGTATGCCCAGTCCCCCGGCTACGCATTGCAATGAAGGACATATGGATATCGTCTCCGTACATTCTGCACTTCCTCTTTGCATACATATCAGCACAATGGATTGGCCTTCCTAAATACATTGTACATTAAGGGCTAGGGTTAGCCCTTACATATGGTTATCTTGTCAGCATGTTTAACAGTGCGGACAACATAAGGCAGGGTTCTGGACATGTAAGTGTCCAGAATTCCGTACGTGAGGTGGGGAATGACCTTTCTACTCATGCACGGAACTTAGTAGGTGATAATCCAGTTGAAAAGAAAAATGAAATCACTGATTTTACATTGCTCACTATTTTTAAAGAGGTTGGTGTGCTGAAATCTTCAATGCACCAGTGACTGATAGGTATACTTTATATTCTGTCCTTTACTGCATAATTTTCTTAGATACATTTTAGACATGATTTTAAAATATGCTGTCCTGATCCAACTGCTTATAGAAACAACGTCATTCTTTTGGTTTAGTAATAATAAGTGTGCCTTGAACTAAGAAAGTTTGGGTAGCAATGCTATACACTATTTCTGCTTAACTTTACTCACGTTGTCCCCTGTGTTTTGGCTGGCTTGAATCTGGGAACCCAAAGTAGCCCATAAAAGTAAATCTACAAGGGCCATATATTGGTGGAATAAAACAAAAACAGTATTAATCAACCATTATGGCCTGGATTCACAACCAATGTATGTGTTCCACATACGTCCTTAATTTCCTGATAGTAGCTACTACGCATGCGTAGTAACTATTTTACGTAATCTACGTATCGATTTGTTATGTAGATTGTGTATATGCGGTAAAGACTGTGTGCTTCTGGATCACATGTTGTGTACGGAAGTCCCAATTAACAAATGTACAGTGTGGACACTGTTCTGTCTTCTTTAAATCAAAGCTTCCTCTACTTTTCCATTTTGATTGAAGCACAGGGTTACGCGAGCAGATAATACAGATCTGCTGGTAAATGGTGTGTAGTGTGTACGGATGGATCGTCATGCTGATCAGGACTTGAAATTGTAAGTATATACTGTTTAATATAGCAGATCATCAGAAAAACAGTTAATAGAGTTGTACGCATCTTATCAATGCATCAGTCTTTAAAACAATCATTCAGTCCATCTGCAGTGACGCATGTAAACAACGTGTGTCCTGATGATTTGAAGTTTTTAAAGACACCACAAGCACCACAATAGAATGTGGATTTATATCCTCATGAAGATGTGTCAGAGAACATTAACTGGAGCCAAGAGATCATGTTTTGGTGTCCATGAAAAAGGAAGCACAGTTCAGCCTATTGTTAGCATAAAGTAACTTAAGCTGCAGACTACTCCTGTGACATTTGTTTCTGTCACTGACCAGATCCCTAGTTAACTTAAACACTGTGAGGATGATTCACTGAGATCCGGAACAAATTATATCAGACGTTTTGGTTATAGTTTCATGAAAGGCTTAACGTATTTTACCTCCATATGTCAATGTCTAGATGCTAAGTAACAACCAAGATTCCTGTTGTAACTGTAGGACTAATGACACTACCAGATGTAGACAAATACAGGCCTATTTATCTGTTTATTGGGGGCACATTTGCCGAACAGTGAGAACGAGATATAGGGGACGCTATATGAGTCTATATAGATAAAGATATAT
>WWET01000094.1:650814-661013 GCA_011038615.1 Limnodynastes dumerilii | reverse complement strand
ATATATATATATATCCAAAAACCACAAGAATACAATTATGTTCCCTGAAAAAAGGTGAAAATAAATACCGGATACGTTGGAACTAACAATGCCATCTTTGTAATCTTTGGAGTGCCGGTTCTTGGCTTTATGTATTGTGATCTTTCCCACCGGAGATTTCTCACCCTGGCACCCGACTACGCTGAATTTATTGTCTGATACTGGAGTGACTGCTCTCCCGCTTATTATATATATATATATATATATATATATATATATGTTTCACACAAATAGAATATGAAATTATCTGCAGACACCTAGTGATATATTCAAGAATAAAAGCCTATTTTAATATAATACCATTTGAATTACATAGTACACAATACGTGACGATCTGGTTTTTGTTAACTGAAACATAATGTTATACCATGTATTATTGTTCTCCAACAACACAAACACTATAGCTTAGGATTTCACAATGTCTTAACAAAAACAGAAGTCAAGGCTATAATAAGCAATGACGGTACATGTTTAAGGTAGCATAGAATTTGTTGTTTTGAAAATTATACAAGTAAGGTCAATGAGTGATAAATGATTGTTCAATCTGCTACAAAATGTGATCGAGCCATTTAAGCCTACTTGATTTTCCTCCAATACAAGTCAGAGATATAATTGTTAGCTGATAACAGCTAGCACCTTTCTCTTTTGTGCATTATTGAAGTAACCCAGTATCTATCTTGTTAGCTGATAACAGCTTGCACCTTTCTCTTTTCAGCATTACTGAAGTAACCTACTGTAGTATTTATCTTTAGTCATCTGATAGCATATCACGTTTATAATCTATTGTCTTAATGTTACCACTGCCTTGTGTGCTGACAGAACAGCTGAATGTTTAACAGAGCTTTCTAAGAGCATTTACTTTCTAAACGATTACAAAAAGAAACTAAAATACCATTAATTAAATAGCAAAAATGAAATGAATGCTCCTCCCAGTCTACCTGTTGTGATGATCAACATAAGCAGCACTCATGCATTTGTACAGGTCTGTGGGTACTGAATCGGTAAGCTCTACTAATGAAAGGCATTGGATGAACTGCTTTGATCATTGCTTAGTTTGTGGTAATCGAACAGTATGAGGCTAGATTTACAAAACTGTGGAAAAGGAAACATGGAGATTTTGCCCACTGCAACCAATCAGAATCTAGCTGACATTCTCTAATATGTAATAGGAAAATGAGAGCTAAAATCGTATTGATTGATTGATTGACTGACTGATTGCAATGGGCAACATTTCCATTTTTACTTTTCTGCAATTTAATAAATCTAGCCCCCGAAATGTCCTCACACTGCTTGGCTGGGTGCCAATCCTGTCTATATATCATTTAATGTCAATGGGGCAATCCTGAACTACGCATTTCCGCGAATTTACGTGTGGCGCATGCGCACCGCAGAAAATACGCACATTCACGTAGCGTATTTTCAAACGTATGGAGATTTCACGTATTGCTAACGTAAATACTTACGTGTGGGCGTGCCAAATTTACGTTAGTCAACAACACGTGTGTTTTACGTGAAGTAGGCGGGGGGTGGTATTTAAAGTGTACAGTATGGGCGTGCTAAGCTGCGTACGTTCGCGTAGTCTGTACGCCCGTTAGCGGACGTATTCTGTTACGTTAGGAAAAGTTAAGGTAGGGTTTGGGTCGCGTAATTTGTGAAAATACGTCCGTGCAAGGGGTGTGCCGTGGGGAGTGTATTGACCTTACGTGTACGAAAATCCGCACCGCTAAAATATGTACGCACACACGTTGTTCTGGATCTACCCCAATATTCATGGACAATGGTCCAGATTCACAAGCCCGGACGTATTGCACATACGTCCTTAATATACCGATAATAGCTACTACGCATGCGTAATAACTATTTAACATAATCTACGCATCGTTTTGTTACGTAGATTGGGTATATGTGGTCTTAAAGACCGCATATACGCAATCTACGTAACAAAACGAAAAACGATATGCAGATTACGTTACATAGCTACTACGCATTCTCTAGAGCATACAGTACTTACCTGCGAGGAAAACCTGGAATTCTAATGTCATAAGAGCAATATAAAAAAAAAGTAAAGAAAGAGCGGGAATAATTCATGGCATTTTGACAGACAGAACTTAAACATTGACTCTCATTTATTTACAGACTGGTCATGGTGGAGAAAGCAAATTCACATGCATTTGTTATCATAAATTGATAGGAATGTTTCATAATATATTTACCACAATGCTTTTCAATGAGAATTTTTAGCATTTTCCCAACAAATTCTATATTGGAAAATGCATTCCTAGGTGGTTACCTACCAAGCAAAAACAAAGCATTTACTGAAGATCACCATAGCAATCCTTCACATTATGGATTTCAAAACATTACGCAGAGATTCATTAAAGATTACAGTTACTTCTATGCAGCATTTTCTCTAGAATAACAGCTAAATGTGACTTCATGTGACTCAAAGGTAGCCAAGCAATGTAACAAAGCAATGAGAAAGGCAAGTCAGATGCTTGGTTGCATAGGGAGAGGAATTAGTAGCAGAAAGAGAGAAGTAGTGATGCCCCTTTATAGATCGTTGGTACGACCTCACCTAGAACACTGTGTTCAGTTCTGGAGGCCATGGCCCGTATTCAGACCTCTGTCTTCTGTGGCCGTCCGTAACGAACCAATTTAAGTTACTGGGCATGAGTAGTAATTATTGTACAATATTTACGTAGCATTTCGCTACGTAGATTGCGTACACGCGATCTTAAAGACCGTATATACGCAATCTACGTTGCGTAACGCTTGGTAAATAGTGTACCATAATTACTACGCATGCCCAGTAACTTCAAACGGTTAATTACGGACAGACGGCCACAGAAGACGGAGGTCTGAATACGGGCCATATCTCCAGAAAGACATAAATACATTACAGACTGCAAAGAAGAGCAACTAAAATGGTCCATGGCCTGTGTCACAAATCATACCAAGAAAGGATAGAGGAACTAAACATGTATAGCTTGGAGAGAAGGATGGGGGGGATATGATGGCAGCTTTCACATATATCAAGGGTTGTGACCGGCTAGAGGAGGGTGGCATTTTTTGAAGGAAGAGGTGTAATAGAACACAAGGGCATGAATATAAACTGGAGGGTGGTAGATAGAGGAAATGTGCAGAAAAATGACTTCACTGAAAGGGTGATAGATAAGTGGAATAGCCTCCCATCTAAAGTGGTTGTGGCTAACACAGTAGAACAGTTTAAACATGCTTTAACATAGTTTTAAATAAACAACTGGGCAGACTGGATGGGCCATGTGGCTCTTATCTGCCATCACTTTCTATGTTTCTATGTTAAAAATTACGTATTCTGAGGCAGTTAGCTAAAATGGAATGTGAGTATAGACCGGATCCAGACCCCTGAACGCTTTCCATACATACAGGGGTCTAAAAGTTCGCACGGAATGGTCTTGAGGGCAGATATGCTGCCATAAGGTAGCCTTAAGAATGACGTATGGTTCATACGACCTCTGAACTGTGCGTAAGTAAAACCAAGTAAACACTGTAAAATGTTACTCTTAAAGTGGAATTTTGCTGGGCGGTGTGAAAGACCTGCCCCGTTACGCGTATGTCCTATCTGTACGATAGGAGATGCCTGCGTAAATCGCACACATACATTTTGGAGCGCACATGTGCCCTTCCCTACAGGCACCTGACTTACACACCTTGCGTGCGTAAGTCGGGTGTCGAGCGGAGATCTAAAACTGGCCCTATGTCACCATGCATTCTGAGTGCATTGGTAAATAATAAACAGCTTTGCACGCCGGCTTGTTATTCACTTTGGGAAGAGACCTCATTTGTCTAAATATTCACATCATTACCCACATTTTCTTATACAATATCCTCCTAACCAGCACAAAGGTCTACTTCTCTCCCCAGTCAGGCAGAAATATGTGTATAGGTAAACTCCAATCTATTTAATTTTTGCAAAGCTTGGGAAGTTAGAACATCATAGGCCCGAGGCTTATCGTTTCACAAGAAAAGATGTATATTTTATATGTTTTCCATTAACTTCTTTCTTAACGAATGGCAGTTGGTTCCTACCAAGCTTTACTGTAGAAGCCATCAGGTAAGTCAGAGAGCCTGGAATGCCTAGAGCACATCTCACAGCAATGTCTACATTTTAATGGAAATGTTAAGTTTAAGTTTCGAAAAGTAACAAACTCAGAAACTAATTTCCATTTCTATTTGTGTCAGTGCATATAAATGATGCTTCACACTCATGATTGATAAGTGCAAATAAATTATAAAAATGGGATATCATGAAGTTTAGTTAAGTAAAACTTAATGCTTTTCAAAACGTTTTGGGGCCTCAACTGGGCCACTTGCTTACACTAAAATATTGCTTATGAGTCTTTTTTGAGTACCCTGGTGGCCTTAAGAGATAGAGGTCTATATGTACCAAATTTCTTTCAGGAACACAGTAAAACAAAACACTGGGTAGCCATGGGAACTACTCACCTATTTTAAATGTTTTAGGGTTAGTGGATTAGGAAAACACATAAGAGGACAACAGAAGGCTTCATATGACCCTCACTTGTCATACCACAGAAAAAATGACTGCCCTCAGACTCCCCAGTGAAGGGTCTCTTGGGTAGGATGAAATATATATATTTTTTTCCTTAAAAGCGTTACTATGAATTGAGATCAGAAAAAGAAGTAACTGGGAGAAATTACTGTGGTGTCTGTAGTCTAAAAGGCAGCTTTACTAACTTCCCTTCTCTTATCAATAACAATGATAAGGTAAATATATCCATACTGGTTCTATTGTCCTTCCCATTAATGCATAGAGCGAGCAATACTTTCTGAAGTACACTCATCTGAGTTTGCAAATTATTTTGATTGTTCATCTAAGAAAAATGACACTAAAAATTATTGTCTGAGTTGTGTACCAAATAAACACTAATCAATGTTAGATAAACTGAATACCATGTTTTACTGCTGTATTCAACATAATAGTGTTGGCAGTACAACAAGTACCTGGTAAACAGAGGAATCAGTGTCCTGTCAGGTATATGTGGGGTAGAAGTTAATAAGCGAAGTAAAAGAAAAGTGAGACCATTGGTCATTTATGGTGTTTACTGTCTGCAGAAGAAAGAACAGTGTTTATTGAGCACAACATAAATTAAGCAGTCAGATTGACTTTTGTGCTCTAAGGATCGATCCAGACATAGCTAAGTATACCTTACATTCGACATTTCCTCTTGTGATTGAAACAAAGGAATCCATATGACTTTCAAAACTGATGATGCAGTATGACACTAACATTAGTCAAAGACGGTTTTTATATTTTTCTGTTTTTACCCCTGGGTCCCACAGATCTTTGCAATGTAAATGACCATATTCCACAAGACACCCATTATTTCCATACATTACTTTATCAATTGACCTACAAAACGACTTCCACACAAACTATCACTGGACAGAATATGCAGCAAAGGTGCTGTATTTATGGGTATAGGCAGCACTGATCTTTTAAACACCTAGCAGTTGTAAGTTACAGGCCAGCTCACAAGTTTTTGGGGCGATGTGAAAGGAGTATAATGGGCCTAATATTTGTTAAGCAAACGTTCATCAGCTCAGCACATCACCATTTGGGGGTAATAATGAATAAATAAAGATGTAGCTAAGTGACATCAGACCAACCTGCTCATTTTTTTTTTTTAACAGGCACAAACGACAGTTTTACTAATGGGCGAGTTTAATCGCCAGCAAAAATCACCACACATCGCCACCAATCTCCGTTGAGTTTGTTTTGAAACTCGCCGGATTTACTAAGGGGTGAGTGTAAGTAGTGATTTTTAAACCAAGGTGATATCTGGCAATTTAAAACGCGGCGGGTTTGTGTTAAACTCGCTGTAGTCTGCCGTGATTTGTAATAACATAGTGTTTTAATATCACGAGAGTGTTTTGCATTTGGAGAAGGTTATCTAAACATGTCAGTGAGCCAATACTTTGTTTGCAGACATTGTGGATATATTCACTTGGATTGATTGTTACACTCTGTAATGTTGCTATATGTTACATCACTTGTGTTATTGTAAAATAAAATCATTTTTTTGTCTGTGATTTTTTTTACTTACCAAAAAAAGCTATATGCAGCAGGTTACCACAAAACGCCAATGTACATAAAATAACAATAGCCCTCAGTTGCTAGCCCTTGTGAAGTCATTTTTATGAGCCTAATGATTAGTTACTGACTATTTGCCAGTAAAGCCGACCCCTGGAATGTTGGAGGATTGCTACTATATTCCATTTTTATACTATATGCAGAATATTAACTATATCTTCTATGCACTGTCATTGAAACGGTTAATCCCTTAAGCAAAAATTAGCATTTTTGTTTTCCTAGAACAGGTTGAATACCGCCCTGCAGCCGATCTCTAAATATGTCAAAAAGAATAGGGTAGAATAAATACTGAATGCATATACTGAATAGCTACAAACAATGGCCTCAGGCTATGAATAATTGCCATTGTTACATTAGAAATTATGATACGTTCTTCATTATCAGCTGTTTCCTGGGCATTAATCTGCCTTAGCTAAAACTAAAGCACCTGACGGTTTCCACATGGAAAGAGGGATATAAAAACAATGCTCATAAATTATTTATAATCAGAGGTCATGTATAGAGCTAGCGAGAGGTAGGATGCAGCAGAGACTCATACAAAAGGAAAATGTTTTAATAACAAAAACACATCAGGAGCTCGTTGAAGCTAAGCCATCACCATCCACACTTCTGACCCTGACTGTCCACTTCAGCTCTAGCTATCACTGACACCCATTATTCTGTCATAACAAATGCATCACTTTCATGTTCCCGCTAATGTAACTGGATGTTCTATCCCACACAGTCCCGAGATGGTAAATGAGATCTTTTACGGGAAGGTAACATTTTTACTCTAAACTTACCTTCAGCAAGGTAATATTTCCAAATATATCATTTGCCAGTTGGTTAAAACAAGCATAGAATAGTCCAAAGAATGTATGGAGTAGAGTGTACCAAGAATACAGATAGCAAGGTTTATTACTACCTGTTATTCTTAATAATTATCTAGCATATACTGTTACTGAATGTTCATTATGATGTAATGCAGAGCTTATAATATTTATAACAGTCATTTATAACATTATAATATTAGCAAAAACAATACAAACAATCTGATTGGTCATTGCATATGACTGATGTGTTTTCATTTTAGAATTATAGTGTTTATTAGCTAATTGTGGACCAGAACCAGATTTACAAAATGTGGACATTTTCCGCTTATTGTGAGCGGGAAAAGCCCACATTTGCTAACTGTGTAAAGCAGATGGTGGTGTGAGACAGGCGGAAGTAATATTATAATGTTATATCATTATATTCTAATATTGCATATTATATGTTATTATAGATATCATAAGTCTCTATGGTGATCCAAAATCTATACTAAAGTCACCAGGCTGTGTCTGTGTTTTTACAAGGCCTCTAATGTAGGGAGCACATTCTATTATATCATATCTCACCTTGTCATTTATATAAACCCACATTCAGCATCATAATCATGATGCTTTCCTAAGCTTGTGGTATAAACGGAGGTTTTCAGAGATTCGTAAACTGGTGTCAGTGATGTCTCTTCAGAGTTTTAAACAACTTTGGAGAGACATAAAAAAAAATGCAATGAATCCATTATTTTTCTCTTTTCAGTACAATGCTTTATGGTATCTACAGTAATTCTTAATTGATATTTTAAAATACAGATGTTGTTCTACCTAAGCGTTATACTATTATTTCTTTAAATGTTTGATGACAAGAAAAATAAAAGCTCTTCTCCATTATTTTGTTATGTATGAGAGTTCGAGGGCCAGATTTACTAAGCTGTGGGTTTGATGGGGAGATGTTGCACATAGCAACCAATCAGATGCTAGATTTTATTTAACTATTACATACTAGAGAATGTCAGCTAGAATCTGAATGGTTGCTATGGGCAACATCTCCACTTTTCCAAACCCGCAGCTTAGTACATTTGGCCCCTAGTGTCATAGAAGATTTTTCAATATTGAATGGTGTGTTTTCTGACAGACCATTGTAAGGCAATTGCCGAAAGTCTCCAATTTAGAAAGCGGCAGAGCTGTGACTCCTAACCTAACCGTAACCCTCCCCTAATCCTAACCCTCTCTTTCCTTCAGACTAACCCTGACCTTACCCTTCAAGCCTTCCCCTTCTTGAGCCCTAAGCCTCCATGTCTTGCAGTCTAAGCCTAGCCTTCCCCTTAAGTCCTAACCCTAACCTTAGTCCACTGCTGCCTGTCACTATTGGGAATGAGTAGAAATAGGTAGCTCTTCCCAATAGCAATTCTCTATTCGCCAAGCATTTCAACAATGATACAGCTGCCATTTAGCTGCTGGCTAATTATTGTCGCAATAGGATCGGTCGGACAAGCAAATGTTTTCCTATGGAATAACCCACCTATTTCTAAGTCATTCAAAAGATAGGAACTTATCCAATGCATTTATTATCAACCAATTAACAATACCATGCAAATGTAAGCGTCTAAATGATCTGCACTCAACAGAAATTTGCCTGTGAAGTGAATTAAAGCAGAAAGCAAAGCGTGACGTGTTTTCAATTAACTCTTGATATATTTTCAAAGGACAATGAAGTGGATTGTGAACTCTTGTAAACAAGATGATAATCTCTGTAGGCATGACCATAACCCATCCCTAGAGGGAAAATAACTGGAAAGAAATCCTACTCTCCTTCTAATCACTGTGCACTGTGATTGGTTGAGCAATTCCAAAAGCAGCAAAGTGTTCACAGAATATGAGCATAGGGTCAAAAGTTAAGAAAAGGTTTACCACAATGAGAAAATGGTCAATTACACACTTCGGAAACCAAGCGGATTGTACACCCAGATAATTAATTTCCACTAACACAAATAAGTCCCCTTATTCAAACTCCGGACTGCAGACATTTTGAAAAGAAAACGCTTTTTTCTTTAATTGGCAACATCCCCATTTAACTGGGAATATTGAAGAGGCATTGGAGTGAACACAATTAGCCAAGTAAAGCACTCAGTGCTATTTGAAACTATTGTTTCATTATCTGAAAGAACTGTTCCCCATGCAATTTGTTTCATTTGGATTACTCCTGACATGATACCTTTACTGTAGGTCTAAATAAAAATAGTTTAATTTTAGTATGACTTTAGTAAAGTCACATATTGACAATTTTAAAAAAACTTCCCCACTTCAAATATTTATTCAAGTGTCTGTTTTTGAACAATTCGCAAAGTCATAACTATTATGAGTTGGGCTTTGTCTAGCGCAGTATACTGGGTTTGTATTCTGCCTTCACCTCTTACAAACAAAAACTTCCATCTACCATTTTTCACAGGAAACATATAACACAACATTGTCAAGAGTATCAATCATCCTAACCCTTGATACAACTGTAAAGTTTGAATTGTTAAAGAGCTTGTTACAAGTAAACCCCAGACAAATGAAACATTCTCATTTTTGTACATTATTTATAATTACAAATAGTATAAACAAGCAGTTACTATATAAGATCATTTATTAAAAACTGTTTATCAACAATTATTTATAATGTAGAAGCAGTATGCAGCAATTTAACAGAGCATATTAATCATTAACATACATCCATCCCTACTGTATTAGGGATATTGCAGTCTGTTCCTATCCAACTTTTATAAAGTCATTTTGTTTCCCATCAATGGGAAGAATGAAGAATTAGCTATACAGTTCTTTTGCATTTTTAATGAGGGAGAAAACAGAATTAAATCAGTAGCAGTGGGCAAAGATGTGACAAAGGGCTCCATTTACTAAATGGGGAAGACATAGGGCCCGATTCAATTGCCGGCGAAGTTTTTAAAAAGATCGCGTCGGAAAAAATACGACGCCTTCACCGGCAATTGAGCGTAAAAAATTTGCTGATTCAATAATTTTTTTACCACTGCGCTAAAACAGCAGCCAGCGGTAAAAAATATAACGGAGAAAAAAAAAAAACCTTCTTAGAACGTCGCAAATCACCTCCTGCTAGCAGGAAGTACCCGGCGCTAATGACAGGTTATTGGCCAGTGTCTGAAATAACGTTCTCACGATATTTCAGACTGGCTAATAACCTGTCATTAGTG
>WWET01000094.1:635611-647217 GCA_011038615.1 Limnodynastes dumerilii | reverse complement strand
AATGCTGTAATACGGTAATTTCATTACTGGGATATGCTCCTGTAGCCTGCAGATAGCTTGTGAAAGAAGAACAAAATACAGAGACAATTTGAAAAATAACTGCCACCCAGAATGAAGAAAGGTAAGACAAATATGTAGTACATTAATACATTACGGCTGACATGAAGACTACAAGAAAACGCAGCTAAAGGCATATGCAAATAAATAACAAATAAACATAAACACATTGTAAATTTCTCTTCAATCCCTTCAGGGGATCGGCTGATTTGATGTCATTCTGTCTGATTAAGTAAAATATTCACCAAAGGACGATAAATGGGAAAGTTGGGGTTATAACAATCTGATACCTGGAGCCAGATTTACTAAGCTGCGTGTTTGAAAAAGTGGAGATGTTGCCCATAGCAACCAATCAGATTCTAGCTGACATTCTTTAGTATGTAAAAGGAAAGTGAGAGCTAGATTCTGATTGGTTGCTATGGGTGACATCTCCACTTTTCCAAACCCGCAGCTTGATAAATCTGGCCCCTGATCAGAGTTGGACAACATTTGCATGTTGTAGCGCTGTATGTTAAAGGAATCAGCACCAGTATGTTGAGGTTAACATATTTGACCCTTATGGATTCTGTCACATTTAAAATTGTATCATAATAAAATGCAGTGAACTATGGTTGCCTTCACCCACATGACTGGGATATGTATTTGGTGTTAGAGGACCAGATCCAGATTTCTAATACCGCTATGCTCGGATCTCTGCCAGATCCAGGCTTCTGTGTGGGTGAAGGGAAGCTACTTTCCTCACTCATACACATATATACTGCGCTCCACAGTAAAATTACTGCACTGCCCTCATTTAAAATGGAATGGTGGATTGTACAGAAGGTGCTTAGCATGCCGTTGATAC
Organism: Limnodynastes dumerilii; assembly: GCA_011038615.1. Lineage (NCBI taxonomy): Eukaryota > Metazoa > Chordata > Amphibia > Anura > Limnodynastidae > Limnodynastes > Limnodynastes dumerilii. The sequence continues at coordinate 646,316 of WWET01000094.1, read as the reverse complement.
ATTAGGACAAGTGATATATATCACATAATGGACCAGCCAGTGTGAGTGGTAAAGTGCTCTCAGTGCTCTGTATGATCCAGTCACACAGCAATGTTAGTAACAGAGGGCCTGATTCAGAGATGCGATTTCCACGGCACTTAGGTGCGTATATTTAAGATCCTAGAAAATTCGCAAAACTGCGCATGCGTAGTAATAGTGCAACGCCATATACGTAGCGCTTAGGAGCGTAAATTCGCTAAGATCGTAGGTCTGAATCGCACGCAGGCACTTAAGATCTTAAGTGCAGCGAATCTTTAAGATCTTAAGGATTTGCATGGAAATGGGCGGGGGGAGGCAGGGAAATGAGGGAAAGTGGGCGAGGACTGACACTTAGGATCTTAAATGAACGCTCCCACGTCAGTTAAGATCCCAAATGACAGCGTATAGTTAAGGCAATTCAATGGTGGTCTAAGTTTAAGATCCACCGCGGTTTGCAAGGGGAGTGTCTGGTTTTGCAGTGGGCTGGAACCTGCTAAGATCTTAGCTAAGGAGCGTATATTTGCGATCTTTTCGCAATCGCATCTCTGAATCAGCCCCAGAGATGGGGGAATTTTAGAATAGAAAGAGAGAGCGTGGGGGTTTGTGTTAATAATGTAATAACAAGGAAAAGTGGTTGTTAATATGGTAAATAAAGCTTAAGAAGGTTGAAGAATCTGATAAGCTTGTCTGAAGAGGTGGGTTTTAAGGGAGCTCTTGAAAGTTTGGGGGGTAGAGGATAGTCTTAATGGGGGAGGTTATTTCAGAGAGTGGGTGCAGCCCAGGAGAAGTCATAGAGGGGTAATTTTATATTGTGGGAGTCAAACTAGCAGAGCATTGCAGTAACCAATACGGGAGATAATATATATATAAAATATATATTTAAAATGTAAAATAATATTTATTTTTTAGCTTTAAATAAGTCATCAATATGTCTTACACTATAATTATATATATATTTAACATGAAAACATGCATATTATGGCAACAACGTGCATCCAGATTTATATCTTTAATGTTTCCTCAGAAACAGAAGTTTTTTTTTTGTTTTATGACAGCAAATTATATTATACATTTGTTTGCCACCTTGACAGGTGACTACTCATGGACAGACAGGCAGACAGACAGCTCACAATAGCAGCAGTAGTGGCCTTTCTGAAAGACACCTAGAAATAACATCTAATAAACTTTGATTATTGAGCGTAAATGACAAAGTCAGAGACAACACTGCAATAAAGAGATTCTTATCAGATGGAGGAAATGTTTTAGTGTATTTTATATATGTTCAAAGGAAAACGAAGGATTGGTTTGCTCCAGGAATAGCAAGGAATGTTTGCACATGGTATTAAAAAAACCTGTAAATTATCCTTTTTTATGAGCTACTCTTTATACCTATCTAGTGTTTGGCTGTAAATCCCCCTTGCACTTAAAAGTAGATGCCTAACATATGCAACGTGAGGTGATGACTGTATGTGGGCTTCAGTTTGTTTATGTGCATAAGAATTATGTCACGTCTTTCAGCCACATTCACACCACATGACCTTTATCTGCATTGGAATTTTTTCTGACATTAAAAGGAACGAAATTTCAAAGAGGCAAGCGCTAAACAAGAAGAAATAAAAAGTGAGAAAAATAAAACGGCTAATGTCCTTCACTCTGATGCTAAGTTAAGACAAGGAGATATGTATCCTTATAAATTCTCCTTTGGTGCTTTACTAAGCAATGCAGGAAAATGTGTGCTCTCAAATGCTCTGAAGATTCTAAGCAAGAAGCAAGTATAGTGTTGTTCAGTTGAACTATGGAAGTTCAAGTAGATCAGTGGTTCTCAATATTTTTTGAAGGAGTACCAATTACCACTATGGAATCGTGTCAAGATCTACTTTGTATATCATGTAAACACATATCCACGACATTTATCCCTTTTAGGGTTTTTGTTGTTTACGTATTTTACAGTGATTTTAAGGTGCAATTTCTACATGTGCCATTTAGCCCCCAAGATATTTTATTAACTATGGCCGCAGCAATTTGTCATATTACTTCTTAACAATTTTTAACAGATGCCTTGAGTACCACGAGACAGTGGTTCAAGTACGACCAGTGGTATTAGTACCACTGGTAGAGAACCCCTGATGTCGATTACTTAGGTCTATAGTATTCTGAGATAGTGGTAACAGAACAATTATTGGATGTAAATTCCAATTCTCCCTAGGAAGGCACAGTATAGGACAGTGCAAAAAATGCTGCCACACTTGTTAAATAGCCTGATCGACCCAATAATTGTATAGTGTGTATGCTGGACAAAACAGTCCTAAAAGTACTTACATGATACCAAATATCCCTGGCTATCAGACCAGGAGGAGCCTGGGAAATCATCCAAGTCTGTACCCAGAATTGTAGGCCTACTAACAAATGCTTGAAAGCCAAGGTAATCTACACTAGTTACCCACGGCAGGTGTTGCTAGTGACCTGTGCCATCACTGTTTGCTAGCTGTTAGTAGGATGAGGTATTTATGCCCCCAGCCTGCTGCTCCATTCCCTGGAGCACTATCCATACAGAGAGGGGATAAGCTTTCGTTATGAGTCTGCATAACTGACAATGTGGCTATAAATCACATTTTTCATCAAGTTACTTTTCCTTCTTTTTATGTGTAAAAGGAGTTGCCAAGATTAGCTGTATTACATTTCATCCATATCATTAGTCACTCTACATAGCTGAGGTGTAATAGGTAACGTATGTATCGTTTACACTTTTTTTTTTTTTACACTCATACATTAGATATGTCTTGTTTAAAGCAAAAACTGACATAAACAACAGATGTAGGCTCAAAAGATAGAAAATTTGACACTTTTAAAGGTGAGATGCTATAAAAGAAAAATGTAAACAGGAAATATTTCTTGACACATGAACGTTTCTGCACGATAGATAAGATGTTAATGTAAACCTACACTACTGTAGGCATAACAGTCCATCCTTTATTTAACAAAAGAGAAGCTACAAATATTCCCTTTTCTCTGGGAATCGGAAATGTTTGTATTGTATATGCCTACCATGTGTCTGCATGACCTCACATACATGTGTGTCTGCATGATCTCACATACATGTGTGTATGCATGATCTCACATACATGTGTGTATGCATGATCTCACATACATGTGTGTCTGCATGACCTCACATACATGTGTGTCTGCATGACCTCACATACATGTGTGTCTGCATGACCTCACATACATGTGTGTATGCATGATCTCACATACATGTGTGTCTGCATGACCTCACATACATGTGTGTATGCATGATCTCACATACATGTGTGTATGCATGATCTCAGACACTTCACGTCAGACACACACACACATAGGTACGCTACATGGTCAAAGCACAATGCCACTGTTAGTGACACACATCTGTTTTTCATGTGAGATATAAACCATCTACATTGCCAAACAACCCATGACCTGCAATTCATTTTCACTTACTGCTGTTGTGTAAATAGATTGTTATGTATTAACTGCGCTTTAATAATGTCTGACAGCCTTACAATTTCTTCATAGTCCATCCATCAGAGGTTTTTGGAAAATCAAACCTAATTGTTTTCAAGTTTGACATGTATTATACAAGACTCAAGCAAGTTGAAATATTCATGATAAGATTTAAACAGAAGGGAAAGGGGACATATATTATTGCAGATCTGACATGTCGATGAGTCAAAATGTCAGTTTTTCCACTTAAAACCTTTCCCGAAAGCAGTCAGGATCTCACATTGCAGTATTTGAGCACTTTCTTACATATGGATTCTGAACTAATTTTACTTATTCGGACAAATAGTTTAACCCGTTCTGAATATATATAGTGCCCAATTCAGTATCAGTTTTGAAGGTAAATAAATCTGTTTGGGTTATTTCATTTTTATGCATGAAGTATGGTACAATGATCCACCATCAATATGAATAAATCAATTCAACGTTTCTGGCATGACTTAATGTAAGATAACTTGCTTTGAATGATATATTTACTTGCACTAGGTTAATTGAATAGGTTCTTGTGTGTAAGTATTCATTCTTATCCAATCGCTGTCCAGCCCAGCCTCTGACTGTCTGAATGAGAGTACACTCACATCCATTCTTGGATGCCTGATCAGCTGAAATTATTTTTAAACAGGTTTAAAAATCCAGAGACCTGACCACAAATCCCCCGACCAATTTACATGTATGTACGATTCCTGCGCCAGCTTGTCCTTATCCCAATTCTGACATAAAAGGAAAGATTGTTAGGGTGTGTATGGTGAGACAATTGTGTCAGTAGATGCAGGTCAGAGATATGCTGTAATTGGAGTGTGTATGCAGCTGTGGGTGTTGCATCTGTGACCTTCTTCTGCTGCAGAATTTGGTTTGGATTTGGGACTGAAAGACAATTGGACAAGAGTGTACCCTGAACATAGTGTGTAGCCTTATTGCAATTAATATACTGTAGGTAACAGGCCCAGATTTAGGGGTCAGGGTGCCACTAGGCACATTTACTCTGACTTGCACCCAACAAGTGAGATATCAACCACCATATATACACACCCAAACATAGGCATATCTATAATGGATGTGCAGTGCACACGGGCTTCTCAGAACAGGGGGCCCTGTGGCATTCATCCTGCACCCAGGGTTGGCAGGGGAAGAGGGGCCATTCGGCATCTATGTCTTCCCTCTAAGATCTTCCGGAGGGAAGAAATAGATGCAGAATGAGCCCCTCTTCCCCTGCGGTGGGACTGTCCCTATTTGGGGACTAAAAAGAGGAGGGACTAAGTACAGTTAGGCACCGCCCCTTTTGAGATCCGCGAATCGAGACAGTCCTCCTGTCTAATGTAATGTACAAATCCTGCACAAGGGTCCCCTCACTTCTTAAAATGCCCCTGCACCCAACCTATAATCTTATACAATGTATAACCATTTGACACATACAATGCTATTGTTGGCTGATGCCTGGTCCCTGTACTTGTGAGAAAAATATACGATTAGTTTTTTGTAAGTGTGCTGATCACATTTCCTAAAAAATATCAAACCTAATAAAAAGGAATAGTATTAATATATATCAAACTGCTACATGATGGAAGGCTGCAGAAAAGGATTGATCAGCACCAGGACTGGCTTCAGTCATCATTCTGGTGCAGATAATAACAAGGCTTGTTAATGAGAGTTAGCTGCACACTGGCAGAGCAGGCAGAGATTCTGGTCTGTGTGCACTGGGAATGTTTATTGATTCACTATAGTTACAGAGCTGAAAGCAGCACACATACACTTCAGACACCGGGTAAAGATGCTTTGCGGGCCTGAGGCTTAGGACTTGTTCATCAGCTTGCAGAGTACTGTTTACTGTACACCAAAGGAAGGAAAGATGATGACAGAAACAGGACAAACAGTTCCTTGTGTTAGCCGCCAAGTTCCCCTTTAGAAAGGCTCTGTCTCAGAAATTTAAGAGCTCTCTGCAACTTTATACAGTGTTGGGGTTATTTTATTATTGTTTTTTCCCCCCAGCATCCAGAAATGTTGGGAGTGGGGGGAGGGGCAGTCTATAGTTACATGGAGGAGCAAACAAGATGTAACTTCTATAACCCAGATTAAAAATGTTTTGATTTGCCAGATGACAGTTACATCCCTTGCTTGAGGCTTTAACACTCTAATCCCCATGTCTCCTTAATATAAAATAAATAAACGGATTCATTTCATACTTGACATCTCTCTCATAATGTCCAGGAGACTCATTCATTTTAAATGTTGCATCATGGGAGAAAGCAGGCTACTCTTCTGGATGCCTGTGGCACCATGATGTGAAAGTTGTGTTAACATATGCACCCCACTCTGCTCAATGCTATGATTCACACCCCTCGCCTTATAACGCTATGGGTCACTGCAGCCTGAAAAAACTTGCTCAGTGTGCAAATAAAAGCCTTTAATATTAGGCAAAATATTCAAATGCTCAACCACTTCCACACATGGGGCTGGATCCAGACCTTGTTAAGTGCATGAAATTAGTTACTCCTGGGCTAAACCATGTTGATTTCAGGGGGAGTCAAGTTAATTGTATTCTTTGTATGCAGGGATATATCTTTGAATTGTTTACTGCACACAGATACTGACCAGCTTTACTATCACACAGTAATTTAGACTTGGGATAGGAAACATCACCTCTCAACTCTAATACTGTTTGGAGCAGATGAAATATGACTCCCCTGAAATCAACATGGTTTAGCCCAGGGGTAACAGTTCATGCACTTAACAAGGTCTGGATCCAGCCCATGGTTATAAAAATAATAATTCCCCAATATATTGTTGATAAAAGACAATATCTTATCAATCATCCAGGTACAAAATGAAATAAGTAGATTACACACCTCTACCATCACTCGGTAGCGAGATGGAGGGAAGTATATACATTCACCAAAATATCTGTGTAATGTCTCATTCCTGTCTCAATGATAACTCCTAAATGCCAGATTAATTGAACTGGGTAACCTCGGGGCCAAAAACTTCAAATGCCTCCCACTCATTGGTTCATTGGGAGATCAAATGTATATTAAGGAGCAACGGCATATAATGTATTACCCCTAAAAAAAATACATTTATTTATTCCACAGATGTAACTTGCAGAATACAATATAGAACTTGTTTTGACATTATAACAAATGCAGCTTATTTGCAGAAATAATATATACCAAGGAATAACTCAATACTTAATAAGACAAACTTTTTGCTGCTTCTGACTTTAATCATCCAGTACCGAAGAGTAACTGTCTTGGCACTCAATGAACCATGTATTCCACTGAGATAATAATTGCTTATCTGATTTTTTTTATATTTTAGTGAAGCTGTTTGTAATCTCACTTTACTACTATAACTCTGTTAATTCTTTTGAATCAATAGACACGACTGCAATAAAATGAACATTTTCAGAAATACGTTTGTGACAAGCTGATTGTATATATGTGCGCTGTAATAGAAAAAGAGCGTTTTCTACTTAATTGAAATCATTGTGTCTTTGTGTGACAGAAACAATACATGTTCACGGGAAAAAAATGCTAAAATACAAAAACAAACAATATAAGAACCTAGTTTGATTAATGCTTTCCCTTTCTTTTTCATATATTGGTTCTTTGCCTCTTACATGACATGGGCGTCTGTACAATACTCTATCAATGTTAATATTATTAGAAATTAACAGACATCTCCAACAGCTGTTGCTATTACTGTTTGACAATGTATAAGCTTCAGAAAAATGCAAACTAATTACATTTAGAAAATAGCCTATTACTGTCCACATTGTGCCCCAAATGAATACATGCACAAGAAACTTCCTTTCTACAAATGAGCATCAGAAAGCACTTCCTATGAAAGCAGGTGTAACAGGAACGTGACACATTGTTTCGAAGCAACAGCTCTTGGTCTTGGGCCAGTCACTAGAGCACCAACACCACAATGTTCTGTACATTAATATTTATAATGGCTTGTAAATCTCCCATCATGTGATAAAAATAATAGCAAACCTCAGTATTTGCAGCTTAGAAAATACTTAAGGGGTGTTATGCAGTTAGACGCCTCCTTATTGCTTTCAACACACCTAAGACAAATATGGTTTGAGTCACTGGCATACATACATAACAACTATCAGCGCAGTTTACGCCACTGTGAAGCTAGTTCAATGTGGCCATAGCATGATAAGCTAACAGTAATTAACCCTGACTCAGGGACATACATATGGTAATCAAAGTTGAAAGGAACATACTGTCAGCCATCACACATTCAAAACTGACGTGTTCTAATACTATCCCAAATCCACAGCATGAACTGCAACAAATGCCACTCTAACCAGGGCTAAGAGCAAATAAATTGTTACCGTCTAAATGTTTTCCCGCTGCTTTCTGTGGCAGTTGATAAGAATTAGAATTCATTGTTCACGGTCCTTCAAAGTGTCTATGACAGCTGGTCAGGTAGTTAAATGACTTTTGGAAGAAAAGCTTTGTATTTAGTTGTGGAGTTTAAAGTCCATTTCACTTTTAAAAGTACAAGCAAAATAATAAGTATGTTATTTCATTTTGTACATTCGCCATAATTTGGCTGTGAATATGCATTATGATGCATGAGCAAGATTGATGCTGAGGGTACATACAGACATTTATTGATAATCAGTAGTAGCGATGTCATCAGTTCTAAATGTATAAATATATATGGAGGTTGCTCAAATCAATTTATAAGGTATTATAGAGCAGGTGCTGCAAGGTATGGGACATATACACAAATACAAAAAGAAACCCCAGCACACTTGCAATTAACCAGTAACAAACCATAACATTCTATCTTTAAAATAAAAGTCAGAGAATTAGTTACATACATCTGCAGATACATGATAAGCCACCAGCCACTTACAAGGCTTCTCTGTTTTGGTCCTAACTCTAAAACTGTCAGAGTCCCAACTTTGAGTCGTATATCATGTATTTTTAAATTGAGAGCTTACCCCGGCAGAGGTCCCCAAGTCTCCAAAACAGCCACTCTGAAACAGAACCCCCTGTCAGCAGTTATCTTCCGTTCAGGTGAGGGGAGGCCACTCTCCTCGCTCACATGGAGATACAGTGCCTGACCCAAACCTTAAATTACATTGTGGAAGGTGCGGAAGTCTGGATAATGTTCTGCACACTTAGGGCCCGATTCAATAAGCTTTGCACCCGCGTTATTTGTGGTGTAAGCATAATTCCGCAAATTTCTGTTTGGGGATATTTATGCGCGCCTCATAGAGATTTACATAAAAATCCACTAATTTCTGCTACCGTAAATGACGAGAAAAACGCACACAAGCAAACTCTGTACATTCGTAGCCACAGTGCTACAAATGGTAGTAATTTATACAAAGAAATTTAATAGCATTACAATAAGCTCTAATACTATGAGAAAACCTATGAAACTTTCCTAAAATTATTAGTTTATAGCCAAGTTTACCATCTACATTTCATGCTAATGCATCTATAGTTACTTCCACATTTTGATTATATAACAGACCTCATATTGAATGGTTGTATTGTAATCTAAATTAAAAGTTATATATTATATTAAATATTTCATTGCACGTTTGCCTAACTAATTTTGGATCAGAAATGTTTTTATCTTCCATCCCCATGCATTTAGTGCTAAACAACTATGGTCAGACGTATAGGGCCTGATCCAGATTTAATAGCAAATTCTGTATGTAGACACCGCAATGGAGGCTAACACACAGAATATGGGGAGAAGGAGGTGATGATGAGAATAGGGAGATGATGGAGGGAAGGAAAGTGATGAGAATAGAGAGATGATGAATTGAGAGGGGGAGATGATGAATTGGGAGGGGGAGATGTATAGGCATAGCGGGCACTGGAGTGCATCTAATATGTGTGTATATATGTGTGTTTGTATATATTTATAATGGATGTATATGTATATTGGTTTAAACATATATAAAGTGGTTTAAACCTGGATGCACAGCTGCGTCCCAAGGGGTTGACCACGCCACCTTTGACGGCATACCTAAGGTAGGTATGAGCCAAAGTGAGATGGGGGCGCCAAGGGGAGAGCCAAATTCTTGCCCCCACTAAAGGGGAAGACTACCCCAATTTTACCAAATCCTCCTCCTATATGAAGACAAATATAGTATCAATTGTAAATTTTACATATGACAGGGGAGCTTACTGCCAGACTCTCACCCTATGTCATTTAGGTTTTAAATAAGTACCGGTACATATTTTTATTAGGATTAGGCATTCATAAGGATTATAGCAAGTGTTTTTTGTTTTTATGTTTTTAAGATGGATAACCCGTCTATGCTCATGCTGGGGGTCTGTCCGTCCGAAGGAGAGAGGGGAGTGAACCCTGTCACTCACCTCTATCGTTCGTAACAAGTGTGACTCACACTATCACGAAGCAGCCTTAAGTCACACTTGCAGATCAGCGGCCCGTCCAACTACTGATCTCCACTTCCCCATCCCCTTCACTGTACAATTCAGATGCTTCCCCCTGACCACCTTGGCGGGAGGAGGGGAAGCACAGCCCCTTCCCACTTAAATGCCATCGTATGATGGTTTCTACACTAATGTAACATTCGCAGGGCGCATGCACCCTCCACTCCATTTAGCCCACTTGCGAACGTTCTGGATCTGGCCCTATATCTTTGTTATGATCTGTAAGAAAAAAAGAGCAGAAAAACAGAGTTCATTAAAAAAAGATTGCCAAAAATCTATCCAAAGCGTAAAGCAGATAATGGGGCAGAGAAAAACCTGAGCCCTGGTACATTGTACATTGTAAAGTTTGGTAGCAAATTATCTTCACCATATGTAGTCTGACACAATGCTTGGCTTTTATTTAAAGATGTCTTGCAAGGCCTTAAGCTGGGCACACACTAGAGCGATTATCGTGCCGATTTGCCAATTATCATAGATTGGACGAATTATCGCTGTAGTGTGTGGTGCCGATAATTTCCCGAAACTCACGATAATCCTCCCAAAATGTCCGCCAGCAGATAATCGCATTTTATGGGAATACCAATTGATTATCATTTATCGTTTGCAAAATCGTGCAGTGTGTGGCCATTTACAGATAATCTTACAAGTTAACTAACGATTTTTATGTTTTTCCACACCCCTGCAGGGTGTGTCTATCTTGATGTACAGTACGTCCTTCC
>WWET01000094.1:620025-633819 GCA_011038615.1 Limnodynastes dumerilii | reverse complement strand
AGATGAGATGATATTCCTCTTTACACAGCCTTAATTGTGCTCAAAATATCCATCTTGGTCAGTATATAGCCCCATTATAGGAGATCATTTGAGAACAAGTAAGGCAAATAAAAAAAATCCCTATAACTTTAAAGCTATTAAGGACCGTTTTTTTTTTCAGATGATATTCCTCTTTACACAGCCTTAATTGTGCTCAAAATATCCATCTTGGTCAGTATATAGCCCCATTATAGGAGATCATTTGAGAACAAGTAAGGCAAATAAAAAAAATCCCTATAACTTTAAAGCTTTATAATTCAGGACCCGATCCAGATATGGCATCCAAAATTTCGTCCCCAAGATTGAGGGCGTACCTCCTGCACGTGGAATTTAGTTCTATGGCCAGGACCCCACCTTAAGTATTGGAAAATTACAGTGACCTGTTGATTCTTTAAGTTTGTATCTTTTACAATGGAAAGTGGATAAGAGGATGATTAGTCTATGGTAAATATAAAACAGTAAAAAAATGGTTAAAGTGAGATTCAGACAAGACCAATAATGTTCACACATATAGGACCGTGTTCAGAGATCCATTTTTTCGGAAAGTTCCATGCTTATTTTTAGAATCAGATGAACTGCACATGCGAAGTAACTAAATTAAAGCAATTACATTGATTTAACGTACGAAAGTCCAGTAGGCACGGACTTGTGAATCGCATGTGGGAAGATCCGCACTTAGGGGCGTGTTTATAATCAATTGAATTGTCATCACTAGTATGTACACCAGGGGTTATATAGGTGGCAAATTATAGTTATAAAGATGACTAGATTTCAACTGCATGAGTAACTTGTGTAAACATGCCCATACTTGACCCACGATGACTTTATATCTTGCAAGATGCCCTTCGCCTATTGGCATAACTGCTACTATGAGTATCTACAGGGGTAATGAACACCTAATTTCCCTGTGCCCACAGTAGAAGCAGGATGGATGAACATAACACAGCTGACACGCTGATAGTCAGTGGGCACTTACTAACCTAACTGCAAGATAAACTCCTCTTCTAAATGCCCATTTCATCACTTCTATATTTCCACTTAGACCCGACTTATGCACAATAAAAAAAACTCAAATGCTGTTTAAATAACTGTAAATTCCAGTTAAATGTCACAGTACTCAAGTTTAATCTGTGACCATAAATGCACACATTCTTTTATTGAAAGCGGAACATAGCACCTTATCATACACTTATGGGCAGTGTTTTTGGATTATTAAAACCAATCCAATCCAATCCAGAACCACCAAATGAGTAATGTGCAGATGTAGTTCTGATGAAAACAAGCGACATCTTGGACACAGCTTAAGCTAATGAGTGCTCTAAAACTGTCCATTATGTTTCTTTCTTTGCAACTCACTCGGTGATCTTTACATTGACTCAATGTAGTCAGTGAGGAAACAAACAAATGACTACATGACCCTAACTGTAAATGCCAGTGGGCAAGAAATCATATCTCTGCAGCAGTGCTTACAGCACCGTTACAACGTAGACTTATTTGACAAAGTTCTGCTGTTATTTGTGGCATAAAATATCTAAAATTTCTTTCTAATGTCTTAATTGTATTAGACTTCCACAATTCTTTTGTAAGTAAACAAGTTTCATTTAATGGCAGCTCATTTCAAAAATCTTGCTGCACAATTAAATCCGTGTGTAAGGGTAATGTAATGTAAAAGTGTGACATTCCATACTTGGTAAGTAACATTGTCATGCCAACCAGCTTTCCCTCTTTCCAGAAGCCGCCATCTTGATCAGCACCAATGAGTCTGGGAGGAAATGAAAGTCAGGTCTTGCTCTGCATCCCGTTAGTTTTGTAAACGAGAACCTGTATTTATTTGAAAAATATTTTCTGCTTCATGGCCTTGTATTTCTTAGGCTTACATCTGTCCGCCATAGCACAGGTGCGACTTTATAACACACCTGAGGTAAGTAATTAGGAGGATGATAATACTCTGGCTTAGCTTTTTTTCTTTAAATTATGTTCAAAGGATTCAATCAGTTCACGGCCGTCTTTGATGTCCTGAAAGTAGTTTCCAACAGCTATTCCTGTGACCTAGAACACATTACACAGAGCAATATCTTCTTATCCTAGTTTGTGCAACATTTTACTTTTTAAACAAGCAGACCTTTCAAATGCTTCCCCACAGCTACTAAGTTATTCATTACAAGGCTTCATTTCATTGTTGCATGTAGGGGCTCTACATAACTCACGCTTTTTATGGCCATGAATATTTCATATCATCTTATATTGAAGTCTAATTCTCTGCTAAGTATTCATTGTGATCATATTAGATGCCTCTCTGGGAACACCGTCTGTTTCCTTAAAATTTCCGAATATGCTTGCAAGATCATTTCCATTTTGGACAGCTGTAGCCTAAATCTATCCTTTTTTTTTACACTAAACCTAATATGCTGATATTCCAACCGTTTTCCAGTAAAGCAGCTGATGTATGTTACACCGGTGTCTTTGCCGTAGTGCTCTAGGAAAATTTAGATAAAAATGATTTTCAGTTTCGTAGCTAAAAGACGTTTTTTTGATATTTATGATGCAAGTTTCAAGCAAATGGGATATTTCAGATGTAAAAGAAAATCTTGTTTTCCTTGTTGGAAAGTACAGTGTCTCTTGTGGACATGCTCTTTTTCGTGCCATCAGCATGTAATGTATCCGGAAGACATTAGAATGTCACAATGTTATTTATAAACAGCCCTTCATTGGCTCTTAAGGGTGTCTGTAGAGATTCTAAAATTAAACATGTCTGTGTAGCTCAATGTTTCTCAAAGCCAAGACTCATAACAGTAAATGCTTTCCCAGGAGAGGAGGAAAAGGATTGGTAATATTTGGGAACAAAAGGTGCTTTCACTAGGTAGAGTATCTTATTATCCAACTTCCCTCTGTTACCATTTGACAGATGAACCAAATAACGTGATAGAATGGAAGTAGATTAGGAAACTTTGGTGCATGCTGGATATTAATAATGGCGGGCCGTATTCAGAGAACCGTTTTCACAGTGAGTTCCCTGCGTATTTTTAGGATCGGATCAACTGCGCATGTGTAGTAATTTTATTTACTTAATCGACGTTGAATATACGCTCGTAAGTGCTTTAGGCACAAGAATGTGAATCGCACTTGGCGACATACGTGCGGATGGGCGGCGTAGAAATCCGTACTTGAAAATGTACATAAAAGTGGGTGGGGGGGCATTTAATTGAAGGCATCGAGGCGCGGTTATAAAGAATTGCACGGACGGAGCACATATACTCTCCTAAGTATACACGGAAAGCACAGGATGATCTATGGACTCGTAAGTCACCGGCTGCGCGTCAGGGAGAGGAGTGTGTCGGGGTTGTTGGTCGGTGTTTCCTTGCTCCGGCCGTGCATATAATAAACAGTGTGCAATGAACTATTATGCAATACAAATTTATGCTGGATCGCAAACTGCATTGAGGTCAATACAGATTTGTGGAATTACTTGAACACTAGCAACGCACAATAGTGTATATGAAATGTGTCAAGCCACGGAGCAGAAAAAGCGTTTAAGAAGTGCAAACCTTAACCACATTTGTATGCCAGTAAATAGATAAATAAGTAAATAAATAAAGGAATAAAATCAATATTCATTTTAAATCCTAAAATACTTTTACAAAAAAAAAACAAATATAACCAATCAGAGACATATCTATTGATTTAGTCGTCTGGTAATTTGTGTTTTATTAGAAAATTTCCCTCTACATTATTCTGTACTGACCCACAATGTATTTACTGGTAAGCAAAATAACTGAAGTCTATAGTGTTTCTTTATATAGTTTTAATTGACAAATGGATTGTTGTTTTTCTAGATATACATAATATGCAGGGTTAATTAATAAGCCTTACTGTCTTCCTATAAAATATATATAAGGGATAATGGACTCAATCCAGTGTATGAAAATATGAGAACAACAAGTATAAATTCACACCTGGGCACAACCTAGTTGAACTGCTGGGGAGGAAGATTTTCTCTGTTGAAAAAATATTAAAGATGTGGGGTGATGTTTCCTATCCCAAGTCTATACAGTTTAAAAGAAAAGCTGGTGAGTATCTTTGTAATAAGCAAAAAGAAGACATTCTCTTATCTGCACGCAGAGAAAAGAACTCCTTTAACTCCTCTGAAATTCCTATTTATTTTGCCCATGTGTAAACCTCCACCTGTTTTCCTCTTATTTTCAACTGTCTGGATCCAGTCCCGTCCAAAGTGAAAAATATGGAAAATGGCTGTTCTCAAGGGTGACAGTACTATGTTTAAACATTTAAGATAATAAAGTATTGCTCATATTTATAATAGTTAATAATGGAAATGATCCACAGGATTTATAATACAGACTGTAGCCTGGAGTCATGAGCTAACATAACAATGTGAAAGAAAATCAATAGTAATGTTAAAAAAAAAAAAACACGCTAGAGTCTATTTCAATTGTAATAGTTACAAGTAAGAAATAAAGTACAATATTATACGGTATCATGATAATTTAAGTAAACTACAACTGCAAAATAAATGGTAATTCAGGGTTCCCGACGTATTATTTCTTCCCTCTGAAAGATCACGAAGGGAAGAAAAAAAATGCCTGTATGAGGCGGGGCTTAAAGGCGTCATTTTGCTAATTTGGTACTGAAGCCCCGTCCCCAGTCCATCAATACAACTATTCATGGTGTTACTGGGGGTGGAGCAAGCTTGATGGCGCTGCACAATCCATAATAACACGAGGAATTAGAGTATTGATAGACAGGGGTCAGTTCTTGAGGCTGTATTTGCATAAACTCATAACTCCCATTGCAGGTGATTTGCTAGCACTCCCGGGATACCAGTAGAAATGCCAAATTCCAGGCAACCCTGTGTTAATTATTAACCATATGTCAAATAAAAATAACATTTTACTTGTATGAATTTGTTTGTGTGTATGTTTGAGCAGCCAATGGTGTAGTATGTATAATGCAGGAGTTACTGGCTAAATAAGCACTTGGGACCATATTCACAGATGAGAAAGCTTTAAAAAGGTATGGATAAGCATGTATCTGCACCTAACATAAAGCCCCCTCCCACGCCACCGTACCCTTATTTTACGAACCCAAGACTTCCCTAACTTCCAATACGAATTTTCCTTTTTAAGAAGGAAAATACGCGAAGACTTTTCCCTACCCCGCACTTCCCGCCTCCTTCCCATACCTCCCCCCCACCCACTCTTCTTAAGAACTCAGAGGCTGCCCAGGCCTGTATTTAAAAACCGCACGTAGTCAATCTACACATCAGTGGTATGTAGACTGCGTAATTAACATGCATAGCAGGTTAATTGTTAAATCTGCGCATCAAAGAAGCTGGAGTTTCTTAGATGTGAAGACGGTCCCTGATGTGGGAGTTCCTTGGTAAACAAGCACTAGGTGTTTCAGCTATGTATGTCTTCAAGTAATCTTCTCATCAGGGACTATGTAAAACTTTTAGCCTCTTCCTCTTCCAAGTTGTAAGGTAATCCTTAATAGATTACCCTCAAAGAAAAGGGTAGTATGGACAGTGTGAGATAGTATGGGAAGCGTGATAGATAGTATGGGCAGAGTGATAGACAGACAGTGTAATAGATAGTATGGACAGTGTGTGGGTAGTGTAATAGTTAAAATGGGTAGCGTGATAGATAGTATGTGCAGTGTGATAGATCCTATGGAGAGTGTAATAGATAGTATAGACAGTGTAATAGATAGTATGGGAAGTGTGTGGGTAGTGCAATAGTTAAAATGTTTAGCGTGATAGATAGTATAGACAGTGTAATAGATCCTATGGACAGTGTAATAGATAGTATAGACAGTGTAATAGACAGTACGGACAGTGTGGTAGATAGTATGAGCAGAGTGATAGATAGTAAGGAGAGTGTTATAGATATTACAGACAGTGTAATAGATAGTATGGACAGTGTGGTAGATAGTATGGGCAGTGTGATAGATAATATGGAGAGTGCAATAGATAGTATAGACAGTGTAATAGATAGTATGGACAGTGTGGTAGATAGTATAGGTATTGTAATGGATAGTATGGACAGTGGGTAGATAGTATGGGCAGTGTATTAGATAATATAGACAGTGAATGGATTGTACGGGCAGATAGTATAGAGAGCGTGATAGATTGCATGGGCAGTGTAATAGATAGTATGGGCAATGTGATAGATAGTATGGTAAGTGTGATAGTATAGAGAGTGTGATAGCATCGACAGTGGATGGATAGATAGTATGGAGGGTGTGATACTGCTGAGCTACTGACAGGTCACACAGCCAATCAGAACCATAGGTGTGGATCTGCCAGCCAGTCACTGGCCAGCAGTCAATTTATAGTCCTGGCAGTGACATCTATCCACTGTCAGTTATAGTATTAGGTCTCCTGTGCTTTCCTGCTCTTGCTGCTAGTGATTTTTTCTGTGAGTCCCTGGTTCCCTTGCCTTGCCTTTGAATTTACCCTGCCTCCTTGATCATTGCCTCTGTTCCTGCTCTGTACCTAGTCTCTCGTTGTGTAATCTCCCACTCTCTCTCTCTCTCTCTCCCACTCCCAGTGTGATTGTGCTCTGACTCTGAGAGCAAGTGCCCTTGTCTCTGTTTAGTGAGTGTTGTTTGTCTCTTCCAGGCCTATCTTGCCAACCAAGTGTTATCACACCTTCACTGCGGGTTTCCTCTTTACGTCTACTCTGTAAGTAGGGGTGATCCCTCTCAACCTTATTCTATCTCTGGGTAATGGTGTGTTAGAGTTAGACGGAAGGGGTGACCAGGGCCACGACCTGCTAGGTTTATGCAGCCCAGCCTATCCCCACCATCAAGGACTCTATTGTAGACCAGACTCCATGCCCTGGTCATAGTGGAATGGATAGTGTGATAGATAGTGTGGTAAGTGTGATAGATAGAATGGAGAGCGTGATAGATAGTATGAAGAGTGTGATAGATAGTATGGAGAGTGTGATAGATAGTATAGAGAGTGTGATAGATAGTATGGAGAGTGTGATAGATAGTATGGAGAGTGTGATAGATAGTATAGAGAGTGTGATATAGTATGGAGAGTTTGATAAGATAGTATGGAGAGTGTGATAAGTGTAATATATAGTATGGAGAGTGTGATAGATAGTATGGAGAGTTTGATAAGATAGTATGGAGAGTGTGATAAGTGTAATAGATAGTATGGAGAGTGTGCTAGATAGTATGGAGAGTTTGATAAGATAGTATGGAGAGTGTGATAAGTGTAATAGATAGTATGGAGAGTGTGATAGATAGTATGGAGAGTGTGATAAGATAGTATGGAGAGTCATACCCTCCAACTGTACCTATTTAGCAGGTACAGTACCTTTTTTTAGTGGTCTGTACCGGCTAAAATGGCTCTTGTACCGGATTCTGACCCAGCAGTTCCCTCCCCCCTATACTCACCTTCTAGCCCTGAAACATCTGATCACTATAGCAGATCTCATGCGTTCTGATGGTGGTGCAGCCACCTATACACTGAACCACCAATGAAATACTGTAAACCCTCCTTCTAAAGATGGATAAAATGTGTCATCCAATCTGTGCATAGAAAAGAATCGGTGTGAAGTTCAGAGATACCTGACTATTAGGTAAGTCATCCAAGTGTAGAAACTTTAACCCTAGCAGACATCGTAACTTTCTGATTACCTCTTGCTTTGTTGCTACAAAAGACAAGACACAAAACTAAGCTTTCCTATGAAATGTATGTTTTCCCCTAGTCAGCTCTTGTGAATAGAACATTATGCAGCTCTGTTATTTGCCTGTATCATACAATTAGTCTTATAAACTCTTATTATAATTCTAGTCAGTTCTGAGAAATGTTCTACCTGGGGTTTGATGGCAGGTAATGTGCAAGCTCCCATCCTTCCTTGTTTTTATTATATATTTGATGATACCTGACTACATTCCAGCAATACTGGCCTGCTCTGCCCTCGTTTCTGCTGTCTTAGGTTCCCATAATGTTTATAGATGTTGCTGCTATCATTTTTTTTAGAATAGCAGAGCTGGCATTTTCCGCCTTTCAGTGATACTTTGTTTTACTCTCACTTCCCTTTCAGAAGTTATTACTAATATAAAATGTCCTAAAGGCATATCCATGATGAGTGGAATCTTCCATCAGGTTTAGTGGCAACATCCTTTATGAAACTTGACTGTTTAATAAACGGCAAACCTAGTTACCAGCACAGGTGCTCAGATGCATGTTTCCAATCTCATCTCTCCAAACCTTTATACATTTCCTTTATCCTTTTTTACTATACTATACCCTACCCTTCCCAATAAAAGATTCCTCTTCATATTTATCTTATAATAATCATCTAATAATCACTCATAATGTTAAATGTTTTTGCAGTAACGTGAATTATGTGCACTGAATAACCACATATCATACCTTTTCAGATATTCACCACTCAACAGTTCTTTACTTCCAGCCGCTAATATTAAATAAAAAGTAGAGGATTTAGGAAAACTTTGTCCTAAGTCTGAAAAAGAATGTTTAGGAGTAAAACTGGCCATATCATTCAATTATCGGGTGATCGGGCAAATAAATGCTCTAGTTAGTGGCCAGGATTAACTTTTAAAACGGCAAATAAACGTACTAGAAACGCTCTGGAACGATTATTTGATTTTGAAAAATGCAAACCCCCAATATTTTGTACTGTACACAGAGAGGGAGAGAGGACACTGCACTGCAGCATGAGATTCTGCAGTTCTTTGACAGTGGACCCAATAGAGGGAGAGAGGACACAGTCTCCCTCTCTGTGCACTGCTGCAGAACTTCTCACACTATCTTTCATTCACAAAAATAGTTTTTGCAGCTAGCCAATACAATACAATACAATACAGATGAAATATGACTCCCCTGCAATCAACATGGTTTAGCCCAGGTGTAACTTTCCTCTCTTAGGACCTGATTCCCACTTAAGAATCTTCTTAAAATAAGAACTTAAAGTCACTCCTGGGCTAAATCATATTGTTTTTGGGGGGAGTCAAGTTAATTGTATTCTTTGCATGCAGGGATATATCTTTGAATTGCTTACTGCACACAGATACTGACCAGCTTTACTATCACTCTGTTATTTAAACTTGGGCTGGGAAATATCACCTCTCAACACTAGTACTGTTTGCAACAGATGAAATATGACTCCCCTGCAATCAACTTTTTTTAGCCCAGGAGTGACTTTAAGTTCTTATTTTAAGAAGATTCTTAAGTGTGAATCAGGTCCTTAATTTCAAGCTCCTTCTCAAGTCTGAATCAGGCCCATTGTTCTTTCAGGTAATTGTGTGAAGCCGAGCCTGATGGATGCTGTGTTTTCGGGCCACCAAAACAATATAAGTAATTTGTAATACAATTTGTAATTCCTAATTGGATTATTACTTTAGGATTTCCTAGTCATACTTTGTTAGAATAATAAATATTCTGACATTTTAAACCCATACTTAAGTCTGGGTGTTTATTTCTGGATATATCTTGTACACATCGCATATGGGAATGTATATCATCTTCCGCTATGTGACTTATATTAGATTCAACAATCTCATAAGGTCTTTCATCACTCAGTTGTCTGGTAAAAGCAACCTTTGGTTTCTTTAATAAACAAGCTCTTAATAATATACTATTTTTTATATTAGGGTCTGAAAATCTCCACCATTAACATGACTTTCAAAGAGATTATCTGATGACAGATATTACCGCAGATTAGATCAATCAAGTTGTATTCTATCACATACCACAATGCGCAGGTTTTACTAAACATTATTAGAGTGATAGGCTCATATTACTTACTCCGTTCCTTGCACTCCACCTGAGGGCAAATTTACTGTGCCATCCCATTAATCAATGTAGATGTAAATATTGAGCAATACAGACTCACCAATGGTTTTTTATGCATTGCAAACGCACAGCAAATATAATTCACTAGACCTAATAGGACACAGCTTCCTAGATGCTTCTCTCTCTTGAGTGGTAGAAAGCTTCTGATTCTGTTTCTAATACCATGTTCACACTGCCTCCCCGACAGAAACCCGGGTTTTTCAACCCGGGTTAAGGCGGGGCACACATCAGCCCAGCTCCACAGACCCCGTTCACAGGTCTGCTTAGACCAGGTAAATTCCCGGGTCAGACCCGTTCACACTGAACGCGCTTATTTCAGTGAGACCCGGGTTAACAATGGCGGCTACCCGGGTCGGACCCGGGAATAACCCTCCAAATGTCAGCAGCAAGCGCACCCGCTCACACTGAGCCACGACCCGGGTCATCAGGGCTTACCCCGGCAATATCCTGGGTTTTTGGCTCAGTGTGAACGGGGTATAAGAGTCCTCAACATTGGAGTTTACTCCATTTAATTTGACCTAAGCATTACGTGTGACCAAATCAGATATCACTGTCCTATCTTGAAAAGGTGAGTGCATTATATTATGGAATACTTTATAGAATATTATACTCAATAGCCTGCTTTAAATAAAGATATATTTCCCCTTTGGTCAAGCATATGGGAAGTATTCTCCAATCCATACTATTCTTGTTCGACCATAACTTACCACCTGTCTCAGTTCATTTCTGGCATTTTCCAGAGTATCTGATTCTGAAACAGGACTGAAAAAAACAGCTTGTGTTGGGCTACCTATAGCTGGTACACACTGGCAGTGTATCTAATGATATGCAATTGCTGCCAGACTTTACTATATAAAATGGCGATTAGGCAGAAGAGACTCCCGTACACACTGCACCTGGATCTTTCTAAAACCATCTCTATAACCCACTTCTGCAACTAAATTTACGCCCACAAAGGCAGGACTACTGCAGGAAGATAAATGGGAATAAATAAATCCCACCATGCGATCATGTGTTATGACGATTATTGGGTAATTAAGCCAATAATTGCCAGATGACTACAGTGAATAACCAGGTTAAGACATTACATTCAGAATGCATGACACACAGTAAGCCATTCCGAAGTCAGGGCATTCCGACCTGCCATGCATAAAGGGCATACACATGGTGGGCAGGGGAGGTATTTAAATCATACAGTACTTGGTTAAGCCCTCACTTATGATTCACCATTATGCACCAGTTCCATTTTAGGTGTTAAGGGTACAAAAGTTTCATATGTACAAGGGGAGTGCCCTCACAGGTAAGGAATATAGGAACGAATTTAGGAGACTTAGGAGCAGGTTTGTACTTAACTCTGGATCAGGTCCCAGATTCCTAACCAGACCAAAAGCCTTAGGGCCAGATTTACTAAGCTGTGGGTTTGGAAAAGTGGAGATTTTGCCCATAGCAACCAATCAGATTCTTGCTGACATTCTCTAGTGTGTAAAAGAAAAGTGAGAGCTAGTTTGGTTGCCATGGGCAAGATCTCCACTTTTCCAAACCCGCAGCTTAGTAAATCTGGCCCTTAATCAGTCATTCCTTCTCCACACCGACAAGATTTAAGAAAACCAGACAACACACATTAGTGTATTACGATTCTACCTTGAGAGTAGTTTTTTGCAGTTCGACTTTAGCTTTGAAAACCATGGAGTAAATTCACATCCAAATTATTTTGGAATCAGGAGAACCTTGAAATGGACTAATAGTCCTCCTGTTCATGTATCTGTACAGAAAAAACCCTCATGTCGGTCAACTCAGAAGAATTCTGTTCAATTGAAAAGTTTTGGTTTGTTTTAAGAGCTAGGACAGATTATTATATTAACAACTAAGACATCATGATGTTGCCAGAATGCAAATAGAGAATAAAAAATGCTTATTCTCTATCACGTCTTTATATCATATACTCCTGAAAACAATTGACCTTTTTTGTAATAATTCACACTTTAGCAGGCACAGGGTTAAGGTTTTGAAAACACTCAGGTTATGCAGTGACAGAACAATAACAATGTACTGTGGGAACATAGGACATAGTCAGGTTCTGTGGGAACATATTAATCTAAAAAAAAAAAACTATATCAAAAAGTTGTGTTGATATGCCTAAAAATTTTCCTATGTGCTGTATAGTTTGAAATAAAGATAGTCTTCATTCTGAAGTGCAGATATACATAGTGCATGTCTTTCATTCTCTCTCTCTCCTGTCACCCCCTCGCCCTTAACTATTCCATTTGCCGCCCTCTGAAACAACAAACCATAGAACTATGCCCGGCCCAGGAGCAGAGAGCAGAAACATGTTGCTTTTGGCAAAGCCGCTGTTCTTCTGTCCACTTTTCAGAACTCAGAGAGAGAACAGGGAAGGACTGAAAGAAAAGGGCCTTTGCTGTATCCGTGCCAACAAAATATAAAGACACAAACCCAGATGCAGGAATCTGAGGCATTTCCTTAGCTATGTGACTGTCCTTTTCAGAAGGTCAATCGAATATAATGAAAAAAGTGGATATTTTTAAGGCCTGCTTGAATATTTTCTTGGCTTGCCATTGCAAAAAATTCTCCACTAGTTAATTAATGTATATTCATTTGTCCTATGACATGATTTCACATGTGCTTAGTAAGAGTCTATTCCTTTGGTGAGATATGCTTTAGGTCTGACTGTTACAGTACAATTAGTTTGTTGATCTCTCTGTAAAAACGGTAATTCAGCATACACACTATACGATTACCAGACACATCACCTGATAATTGGGCGATTGTCCTGACAATTGTACCGTGTGTATGAGGTGGGTATGGGGCATGTCGAGAATTCACAGTGGGTGTGTCGAGTGATATCAGAAAAAAGGAGTGTACACGCAATCCAATAAAATTATATATGACAGCTGTAAATATAGAGCCCAACTAGCGTAAAAAAATAAATAAACAAGGAACCCTGTCAAAAAAATAGCTTTTGTTAACCAGCACTAGTGCTATACAAACCAAGTGTTAGTATAAAAAAACTAGGCATTACCAGCTAGGATTACAGGATTCATAGAGCGGGGATTCCCCTACCATGATTCTAGACAGCCACAGGCTGGCACCATGATTGGTTCAACCCGGAGAGATTGGACAGTGCAGGTTCCTTTTCCGGGCACAACCAGCCATAATGTTAATTGCTATAAGGTTCTGTCCACTACCAGTGGGCTATTAGTAGCAATTTAAAATAAGTTAAAAAACAAGTGTAATAACGCCATATTGTGCATTCTCTGTCTATTAAGTGCACATGCATCTGTTTTGTTTACACTGTGGGCATGGCAACATATGATCAACATCCGTCCTCTTGGGGGGCATTTCAATGCACTGGCGCGTAAGGTATAAATTGTATTCACTGTGTTGATTTTATTACTGTCCCTGAAGAAAGTTGAATAAAACTGAAACGTTAGACCTGCAAAAAAAAACAAAGCCCAAAAACAAGTATAATCATTTTGTCCTTGTGGCACTACAGGTGCCAGCACAACCAGGTGTCCAAAATGGCTGGCAAAGGGTACTGGCACTTGTAAAACAACAAGTACCACCATGCCTGGCTCCAGAGCCCAATGGCACCTGTAGTGCCAAAAGGAGAATGGAAGAACAACACAAAGATAGTGCCCTAGTTAGAATCCAACCCCCATAACCTGAATAATCTATTTATACAGAGGCCTGAACAAAGGTCTGTGAACTGGATGCAAAGAATGTGCTATTTACATTGAATAATAATAATAATAATAATAATAATAATAATAATATAATAATAATGTACTACTGGCTATACAGAGAGTCTGTTGGTTATAACATTGTACTTTTATTTTCACAGTTAATAATAACAGGCAACTCTTAATCTAATAATCACAATCATAATT
>WWET01000094.1:583805-610637 GCA_011038615.1 Limnodynastes dumerilii | reverse complement strand
ACGATGGTAGTACTGAAGGGGGGCTGGAGGCACATGTTGGGAGTACAGGGGGAGGTTGGAGGCACATTATGGGAGCGCTGGAGGCACATGATGGGAGTACTGGGGAAGGCTGGAGACACATGATGGGAATACTGGGGGAGGCTGGAGGCACATGATGGGAGTACTGGGAGTAAATGGGTAATGGGGGGGGCATTTACTGCACGCACAGAGAGGTCTGGCAGCCTGAGCACTCCCCTCTCTTGTGCGGACTGTACATGACTTACGCTGCCATAAGGCAGCCTAAAAATCCACATGTAAAGCTTAAAACCCACCCCTACTGTAACATTTAATTTCCTGCTGTACTATTGCACTTGCATGTGAGTTGCCAGAAACACAACCGATTAGTGTGCAGAATTTGGCTGTGGTATTGAGGTTAGGATCCGTTCATATGATATTAAATCAGTAATCTCAGTTGTGTTGCTGTAACATGACATCGTGCCCACTGCACTTTTGGTTCACATCACAAGATCCATAAGGCAGCCCTTAGCCAGCACTGCACAGAGCCGAGTGTTTTATTCACATTGGGCCAGATCCTGAGTTATGTACGCTGGCATATTCACGCTAGCCACTGACGTAAGATCGGCAATTTGTATGCAGTGTGCATGCGCGGATTGTAACTTCAGCGTAAATACAAACGAGAGGGCGTGTCTTACATACGACACCCAGAAGGTGTCGGAGGGAGGTATTTCAATCGTATAGTATGACAAAACCATTACATACGTCAGTACTTACGCTTGGAAAAGTTAAGGTAGGGTTTGGCAAACATAAATCGAGTAAAGTACGTATGAGCGAGGGGAGTGCCAAGGGGAGTGCATAGTACTTACGATAGCGTAAATACGCTACGCCACCGAGCGTAAAACCAACCTAGGTCTGGATCTACCCCATTGTGAACACTTTTCTGCACTGTGCCAGTTCCTGCTAACCGATCTGAACTCATTCAACCCATCAGAGCACATGAGTTCAGTCAATCCTCAGTATAGGCTTATCACCTTAGTGCGCACGGATCCGGACGGTACGCCTCTACACCCCTTTATTAGAATCAATGAAGTAAGCCCTGGCTGTGTAAAAATGTAGCACAGCGCTAGTGGATTCCAAAATTCTGCATCGTCCAATTGCATTGTTAAACTGGACTCAATGAGAATTTATGAAATACACGAAAGAGCATTGTATCGTTGTACTGTGTTGTATTGTTTCATTATATTGTATTTTTGGCTTTGTATTTTTTTTATGTTTTGGAAACAATTCACTATTTTAAGCAATATTGTCAAACTGGCAAAATTATTACATTGTCAATTCTCCGCTGTGAATTTTCTAAGGGTAAATGTGTCGTTTATACAGAAGCAAAGGCAGGAAATCTCACTCACACTGATGCACATTTAAAAACAAAGCAATCAGAAACCACTGACTGTTTTGTTCTTTTTAAGTTACAGTATTATTTTGCCTATGGTTATTGGCATCTGTCAGATCTCTGCTTCACACAACGAATAGACAAACATCACACTCTTCTATAGTCTGCCAACAAACGCTTACATTGCTGGTGAAAAAAATTATGTTAATGTGTCTTCGTTGGGGGTCTTGCAGGGCTGGGAAAATTCTATTAATCTTGTTAAAATATATTTAGGCAGAACTTCCAGAAAGGATCTTGGGACTGGATCATGGGGCACATACACAGCCAAATGCCCTCCAGTTCTGTACGGTAGGAGTTCCGTCCGATGGGGCAGGGCTTCCCCTCCGCCCAGTAAAAGTACGCAAGATGGGTGGGGGAAAGATTAAAATTATACAGTATTATACATGTATCCAATCACATATGCAAAAATGTATTTATCTTAATTTGACATTATGGTACATATTCTCTGATTTCTTCATTTCTCAAAAACGGGTGTTGCCAGTAGAAAGCAGTTACATTTAGCTATCACGGTATAGTAATAACAGCTAGTGTACGATTGGTTGCTGTCGGCAAATCAGCCAGCTCGTCTGTCTAGATATTTGAGTAATTTTGTCCCTTTGTATTGAAGCTCTTTGTATTGAACCTCTCTATGAGGTGTCCTTTTTCCTTCTTTAATGCAGAATTTTGGAGTGAGCTCACCACATTACAGGGCAGCCAAACAAAACAAGCAATCAGATAGCACATATAACAAGACAACATGAAAGGAAGAAAAACATCTTGAATAAACAGAAGACTGTTCCTGAGGAGTTTCTAATCGCACATAATGACACACAGCAATATCTATTCAGTAATACGGGGAGAAATTGAGGCATAAAGAGACTGAGGTCTTAGCAAGGTAAATATTAAACATGATTGACACATTAAATCTGCCATGCTTAGTCCAATATCAGACTGCTGCAGCAACTTTTATCCATCCACTAACTAAACAACGAGCTCTCTCCACCTTAATATCTGTGTAAACATATATTAAGCAACTGAAAGAGCACCAAAGCCAACAACAACACATGGATTTTATCTTCAAGTACTAGTATACCAATGGACATAGCAATGGTAAGAGATATATTGGTGCTAGTATACCTGTGGACAAAGGAATGATAAGATATATATTTATTTCACCACATAAGGTGGAGCTAATCATGTGGTCGATTCAACCAATATTTATAGTGTAGCACAGGCAACATATGGCACTATAAAACTACAAGTCTGTTGATGACACAACACATGGAGTGCTACATGTTTTTAATGCTTCATCATACCTGTTTCATGTTCAGGTAATCAACATGTGCGCTATTGGATTATCTACTGTATAGCTAAATATTTGACACAACTGACCACACGTTGCATGTAATAAATTATTTATATGCTATTTCATAAAATAATTATTTTTCTTGATATCTGAAGATATTAAAAACCAAGACATGTATGTTATATATCCGTTTCTCAGTCCATAAAAGCTACATAATATTTTTACGTGACATCCATCCTAAATACAATATATCAGCAAATCCAACCATTTCTCTTGCATAAATAAAACAATGTCTGGCATGCTAATCATGATTACTGAATTCCGGTGGCACAAAACATAATTAAGTACATCATTTAGACCTAACTATGGTTTAATCTACTGAGTGACCTCTATTCATGTTAACTCAAGGAAGACAAATTCATTGCCTCCAAATCTAGAGCAAATTCTCAAAAATGATAGAAGCCACTATAACATAACTTTTAATATGTTTAAACAATTCTAATTAAAAGCAAACACAAAACAACAATTCAAGATTAAAAATTCGCCACAACTGACAATCAATTTAGCTTGAATACCCATTAATAGATACATAATATGTATACTTCTTAGAAGCTTTGGTTTAATTAGCAGGTGGTGTGACATAAGGAGCCAATGATATTTATGCAGCCAAACTGTGAATTCATTACCTTATGTCACTCAGAGAGACAGGTAATGCACAACCTATTCTCTGTGCTCTTTCAGGTATTTTTCACCAACACAAGGCCATTGCTCACATAGCTGGATAAAATACATGGAGGAAGGGTAATCTGGAAGTCCAACCATAAACTGCAATAAAGGGGCTGTCAGCTATACTTCCTGTTCTCATCAAGGACCAGAGAAGCCTCAGGAAAAATGGAATTGTTGATAAAATAAGCAGCATCTGCCATTGTACCTTTAATCCACATCCTTTACATACTACTGAAGACAACAATAACAAATGACTTATATCCAAAATAAATCACACATTAGCCATGTTATGCAATAACATCATTCTGGAACAACAGTTTTCTTTGACATACTTAAGACATATTTTTCATTTATGACTACTGATGAAAACACCCAGCTTTATCAGTATGTGGAAACACAATCCTGCCAGTTTACCTTCAATCCTCTTTAGAGCAGTTTGACACAAATCCTGGTTAGGGAACTCAAAGGGGCTATTACAGGTCCGAATGGTGTCACATTCACATTTTCCATTGATGATGTTGCAACCTGTTACAAAGTTTTCATTACAAGGTTCAAATCCATGCAGCTGGTCATCATCCCAATTTTCATCTAGAATATAAACACAAAAATGACATGGTTAGGTTAAGATCCAATGGAAGTGTTATCAGTGTCACTCACTATATAGCACAATACATATACTTCAGCTATACCGGGATTATGAGGCATTTGTTGTGACAGAGCAAAGAGTCTGAAAATCCATTAGAAATTTTCTGCTACTTGACACAGACCTCTGGTTTATTCTGGCTTTTAGAAAGAAAGCAGGGACTCAATTATTAGAACAGGCTGGAAGCACATGACTCCATTTTGAACAAGACAAGAGTAAATTACGACAACATGCTTGCAGGAATTAACTATTTTGATTGGTTGACAAGCTAGAAGCTACAAGCTTGAATAGCTGAAACTGGAAAAAATATGACAAACAATACTGTTGTGGACATGTTGAATAAGCATCTACATTGTATGTACATAACCAGGTACAAAAATCCAAAAACCAATATAAATGAAATTCTTTCTATTTGTTTTCTATCTGCATTAAAAGTGTAAAACTTGAGTGATTCCATTAGTTTCCCCACTTTTAATTACTATGCTTGCTGCATACTTGCTACATACTGCTGACAGCTAGAGTTTCTCTGTGTAAATACATCTGATATTCCTAGTAAGACTTTATTCAACCTTCCAGCTTTTTTTTATTTCAATTTTAACTACTTGGAAATGGGCATGGGCAAAATGGACATAGCATAGGCAGATGGGTCCAGAGCCTCATTTATCCAGATTATGTAACTGGAACTGCTGCACTATGTTGGCAGCCATATTTGCAGTAACATATTGTGTTGTCTGTGATAAAACAGATCCTGGAAGGCAGGCAACCCAACTGCCATTCAGAACGGTATGTGTATTCTTTATGTGACCAGTTTTACATAGATGTCTTGTTAACTTACAATTAGTGGCTTTTTGTTTTGCTTTAATTGCATTTGTGTATTGATAAAGCAGCACCGGGGCTGATGCAGAGTTGCACTTACACCTCTTTTTAGTAGCAGCGGCGGAATCCAATCCTATGTTATATCTCGGGTGCGGTAATTTGGAAAGACTGTGCACACTTTACAAGACAGTTAGGTCTGATGAGGTGATAACTCCCACCCCAATAATTTATGTTGCCTTCCCAGACATTAGTCAGTCAGGTAATTAGCATTAGTTTTCCAGCATAATGGAAACTGACATTTCATCCAGAAAGAAACGTCTCAGAAAATCTATTTCTAGATCCAGATTTCACAATCTGCTGAACTTCTATGTGTTTTAGACAGGATGAGCATGCCTGCAAATCTGTGCTAACAAATCAGAATGTATTCTGATACGATGCCGATGCCTGGTTGCATTCCCCGCTTAGAACATCTTCTTTCCTGAAAGTTCCTTTTCGGATGTCCCTATTTTGAATACCGCCCACTTTATAAAAAAATTTCAGAATGACTGAGTATGTCGATCGGCATACTCACCCATTCTCATTCGGAAACACCGCTGCCCCCAACACTATCGTCGGACCGCAGGGAAAGGTGAGTAACCTCTCCAGGGTGCAGGGAAGGGAGGGTTAGGGTCAGGCTTCAGGGGAGGGAGGTTTAGAGTCAGGCTGCAGGAGAGGGAGGGTTAGGGTCAGGCTGCAGGGAAGGGACAATTAGGGTCAGGCTGCGGAAGATGGTGGGTTAGGGTCAGCCTGCCAGGAAGGGAGGGTTAGGGTTAGAAATACGGGAACGGTTGGGGTACTTTTTTTGCTTACCTTTCGGAACATCGAGGCAAATGCAATCGAAATCGAGGAAATGGCACTATCACAAGCGGGGACCCACACCCCCAATGCCGGTAGGAACAATGATAAGCTTCATTTTGGCTGTATCATTGTGATAGTGCAATTATATAGTCCAGATAGGTAACATGTTGAATTGTCATATTTCAACAATGGACAAGAAGGGTTAGGATTAGGCTCCAGAGGGGGGAGGGTTAAGGTTAGGCTGTGGAACAACGAAGGCTAGGGTTGGGGGAGGGTTAAGGTTGGGCTGTGAACAAGAGGACTGATCTAGAATTTAGAGTAGGAGCAAAACAGGTGCAAATGTTCTGCTCTGCTAAACCATTCTGCAATGCAAAGGGCGCTAATTCATTTGCATTATTTTGCATTCAGGTAAATATTTAACTTTTGCACATAAAAGTCATCGTATTCAGACTTAATAATAATTCAGAATAACGTTTGCAAACACATGCATGCTGTGTGCATTAATTGCCGTTTTTTTGCAATCTGCGCATGCGTGCGGCAGATGTTATACATCGGATCTCACTACGTATGGAGATGATTTCCGCACGTGCACAACTCCGTATGACAGGGTGTGATTATACTTAAGGGAGAATGCATAATGCGGAGGGGGGGGGCATTTAATTTGTACAGTCTGGGTTAGGCAATTACACACGTACGTTCACTAAGTCTGCACAACAATATGCGCAGAGAAATCAGTGTAGGACTATGGACGCAGAAGTCAGCTAAATTCAGTCCGTCAGAGGGGGGTGTCATGGGAGTGTGCACTTGCCATATAAGCAGGGCCGGATTAACAATGGGGTCAATGGGTTGACTTACTCCAGTCTCAAGCAGCAACTAATGGGATGATAGACTGCCCAGAGATCGCATTATTGAGGAGCTGACATGCAATTCTTCTCTTTCTCGCATGCAGGGATACAGTTCGGCCATTAGCTCCACCCACTGAATGATCATTCAGCTAATTTTCTAGACCCTTGTAAGCTGATTGGTCAGAATCAATGTCATTCCTATCAAAGTCTAGCTTCCTTGTGTTCTGATTTGTGAGCAAATTGTGCATTGTGATTGGCTCTATTTTTTTATGGGAAATGTAGTTTGTAGGTTGCTGAAATATGGAGCTGTCATCCTATATGAACTACAATTCCCAGAAAACAGTCTGTCTGGTTCTACAAAACTTTCTATCTTCCCTCCTGCACGGGCTGTAATTGGAATATTATACATAAAAAAGAGAGGGTTTGTCATGTACAGTAGTTTAATGTAATAGTTAACAAATAACTTTTCAAACTTAAGAGGTGAAATTTGAATAATAGAAAAAGTAAATCCTGCTCTTTAGATAGTAATGTGCAAGACTATACAAATGGTGTTTGCAGCGCTGCACAAAATACAACAACAAAATACAGCACAGACATACAGGGCAGGGATGGACAGCATAGTACATAATAAAATACAATAGAAATATAAAAATATCACAAATACAATAAACTGAAGCAAGCACAGATAGTAAGGTAAAATGCGAGGTCTCAAGCTTGGCAAATCAGGAGGGAATAGAGCTCAGTAAGAGGTTCAGAGGGAGCCACCAGGTTGGGACAGGGTAAAAGGGTAGCAGAGGGGGACAAGAGGGTACGAAGTGAGGGGGTGGGGGGTGGAGGAGGGAACAACACTAGGATGGAAGGCCCTGATCACGCAAGCTAACACATTAAGTAGGAGGGATGAACTAACAGAAAACATAAGGAGGAGGAAGGAAGTGGACTGCTAGTGGGAGCGGAGGAGAGGGGGAAGGAAGGAAAAGAAGGAATAGATGTAGGATGCTAAGTGGAAGGGGGAGGTAGGCTAGCCTGAACAGGTGCGTTTTGAGTGAACATTTGAAGACCTGCAATGTGGGGGAGATTCTGATTGAAGAAGGGAGGTCATACCAGTGCAGAGGTGCAGCACGGGAGAACTCCTGGACATGGGTGTGAGATGTGGTGATCAGTAGGGAGATCAGACAGCGGTGGTTAGCAGAACGGATTGAGCGGGAAGGGGTGTGCATGGTGATGAGGGCAGTGAGGTAGGGAGCAATGGATAAGGAGATGGCCTTAAAGGTGAGGGTAAGGAATGTAAAAAGAGGTCTGAAATAGACAGGAAGCCAGTGGAGGGTTTGACATAAAGGAAAGCCTGAGGTAGAGCAGTGTGAGATGAAGATGAGCCTGGAAGCAGCAAAAATAATAATAATAAGAAAGGCGCAGAGAGAGTGCTGAGAGACGGGGAGTGCATCGGGGATATCAGAAAGGCACAGAGAGAGTGCTGAGAGACGGGGATTGCATCAGGGATATCAGAAAGGCGCAGAGAGAGTGCTGAGAGACGGGGAGTGCATCGGGGATATCAGAAAGGCACAGAGAGAGTGCTGAGAGACGGGGATTGCATCAGGGATATCAGAAAGGCGCAGAGAGAGTGCTGAGAGACGGGGAGTGCATCGGGGATATCAGAAAGGCACAGAGAGAGTGCTGAGAGACGGGGATTGCATCAGGGATATCAGAAAGGCGCAGAGAGAGTGCTGAGAGACGGGGAGTGCATCGGGGATATCAGAAAGGCACAGAGAGAGTGCTGAGAGACGGGGATTGCATCAGGGATATCAGAAAGGCGCAGAGAGAGTGCTGAGAGACGGGGAGTGCATCGGGGATATCAGAAAGGCACAGAGAGAGTGCTGAGAGACGGGGATTGCATCAGGGATATCAGAAAGGCGCAGAGAGAGTGCTGAGAGACGGGGAGTGCATCGGGGATATCAGAAAGGCACAGAGAGAGTGCTGAGAGACGGGGATTGCATCAGGGATATCAGAAAGGCGCAGAGAGAGTGCTGAGAGACGGGGAGTGCATCGGGGATATCAGAAAGGCACAGAGAGAGTGCTGAGAGACGGGGATTGCATCAGGGATATCAGAAAGGCGCAGAGAGAGTGCTGAGAGACGGGGAGTGCATCGGGGATATCAGAAAGGCACAGAGAGAGTGCTGAGAGACGGGGATTGCATCAGGGATATCAGAAAGGCGCAGAGAGAGTGCTGAGAGACGGGGAGTGCATCGGGGATATCAGAAAGGCACAGAGAGAGTGCTGAGAGACGGGGATTGCATCAGGGATATCAGAAAGGCGCAGAGAGAGTGCTGAGAGACGGGGAGTGCATCGGGGATATCAGAAAGGCACAGAGAGAGTGCTGAGAGACGGGGATTGCATCAGGGATATCAGAAAGGCGCAGAGAGAGTGCTGAGAGACGGGGAGTGCATCGGGGATATCAGAAAGGCACAGAGAGAGTGCTGAGAGACGGGGATTGCATCAGGGATATCAGAAAGGCGCAGAGAGAGTGCTGAGAGACGGGGAGTGCATCGGGGATATCAGAAAGGCACAGAGAGAGTGCTGAGAGACGGGGATTGCATCAGGGATATCAGAAAGGCGCAGAGAGAGTGCTGAGAGACGGGGAGTGCATCGGGGATATCAGAAAGGCACAGAGAGAGTGCTGAGAGACGGGGATTGCATCAGGGATATCAGAAAGGCGCAGAGAGAGTGCTGAGAGACGGGGAGTGCATCGGGGATATCAGAAAGGCACAGAGAGAGTGCTGAGAGACGGGGATTGCATCAGGGATATCAGAAAGGCGCAGAGAGAGTGCTGAGAGACGGGGAGTGCATCGGGGATATCAGAAAGGCACAGAGAGAGTGCTGAGAGACGGGGATTGCATCAGGGATATCAGAAAGGCGCAGAGAGAGTGCTGAGAGACGGGGAGTGCATCGGGGATATCAGAAAGGCACAGAGAGAGTGCTGAGAGACGGGGATTGCATCAGGGATATCAGAAAGGCGCAGAGAGAGTGCTGAGAGACGGGGAGTGCATCGGGGATATCAGAAAGGCACAGAGAGAGTGCTGAGAGACGGGGATTGCATCAGGGATATCAGAAAGGCGCAGAGAGAGTGCTGAGAGACGGGGAGTGCATCGGGGATATCAGAAAGGCACAGAGAGAGTGCTGAGAGACGGGGATTGCATCAGGGATATCAGAAAGGCGCAGAGAGAGTGCTGAGAGACGGGGAGTGCATCGGGGATATCAGAAAGGCACAGAGAGAGTGCTGAGAGACGGGGATTGCATCAGGGATATCAGAAAGGCGCAGAGAGAGTGCTGAGAGACGGGGAGTGCATCGGGGATATCAGAAAGGCACAGAGAGAGTGCTGAGAGACGGGGATTGCATCAGGGATATCAGAAAGGCGCAGAGAGAGTGCTGAGAGACGGGGAGTGCATCGGGGATATCAGAAAGGCACAGAGAGAGTGCTGAGAGACGGGGATTGCATCAGGGATATCAGAAAGGCGCAGAGAGAGTGCTGAGAGACGGGGAGTGCATCGGGGATATCAGAAAGGCACAGAGAGAGTGCTGAGAGACGGGGATTGCATCAGGGATATCAGAAAGGCGCAGAGAGAGTGCTGAGAGACGGGGAGTGCATCGGGGATATCAGAAAGGCACAGAGAGAGTGCTGAGAGACGGGGATTGCATCAGGGATATCAGAAAGGCGCAGAGAGAGTGCTGAGAGACGGGGAGTGCATCGGGGATATCAGAAAGGCACAGAGAGAGTGCTGAGAGACGGGGATTGCATCAGGGATATCAGAAAGGCGCAGAGAGAGTGCTGAGAGACGGGGAGTGCATCAGGGATATCAGAAAGGCACAGAGAGAGTGCTGAGAGACGGGGAGTGCATCGGGGATATCAGAAAGGCACAGAGAGAGTGCTGAGAGACGGGGATTGCATCAGGGATATCAGAAAGGCGCAGAGAGAGTGCTGAGAGACGGGGAGTGCATCAGGGATATCAGAAAGGCGCAGAGAGAGTGCTGAGAGACGGGGAAATATCGGAGGTATCAGAGAAGTGCAGAGGAGGTGCTGTGAGACTCATTTGGGATAACAGGGCAACTGAGGAGACTAACAAAAGGGTCGAGAGTGATTTTATGAAAAACTGTGAAACTGTCTGAAGCGCAGTTTTCGCAGGAAAAGATTTTGGTATAACTTTCACCTTCATCAAGGTGACAGTGTAAGAAAGACAGTGTTGATAGCACAAACTAACTATTGGATAAGCTCTGCTAATAAGGTTTTACAGAAGTTTAAAAATCTCATTTGTATGAAATATTTTGCTATTGGTATACATGATTAATTACTTTCACGTTCAACTGTCGGAAATCAAATGTAAAGTTAATATTTAGCACTGTGATTAGTGTTTCTATAGAAATAAGCTTTGTTAATTCATATATATTTTTGATTGTTTCTTCAAAAGGATTTCTGATTCTGTCACATTGATATATGAGATATATATTTTGCAATTCTGTCAAGTTTTCTGCCAATCTGAAACATTCCTAAACCAAATTTAAAAAGTAAAACCCTTTTTATTAAACGCTGGTGTGCAGATATTTCTGAGTTTTCTTACTTTGCCTACACCTCTCTGCAAACCATTCACCATACCATCATAGTACCAGTTGCCCTTTCCACCCGGGTGTTGCAGAAACTTACCTTTCGCCATTGCAGCCTTCATAAACTGTGCCATCAAGGGAGCCATTTTCTCTAAGTGCAGACTGTTAAAAACTGATGGCAGTTGGCCCTTCATTGCTGCATAATGCTCTGTTGAAAGACAGATCACTCAAAGCAGCAAACCACGACCAGTTCTGACCATCCAGTGGTAGTGGTGCTCCCTCCCAATGCATACACTAATTCAGAGATCCGTGCTTCCAGGAATCTCCACACACTGCTTGCGTGTGGGTGTGATTATAAAGTAGATGCACAGATATTTGGATCGTGTGACCCACCTCTCTAGGATCTGGCACCTAGAGAAATGTAACAGGGACAGACAAGCCAAGTGCAATGGTGTAATGACAATGCCACAGTGCCACTTCTTGTATTTGCATGAGTAAAATAAAGCTTTTGTGGGAGGTGAAGCCCTGAAGGATGTGTGGTACTGTAGGAAGCATGTAAGGCAAAACAACTTTCCCTGATTATTATCTGAGGCGGAGACAGATATAAACTCCATATATTACACAGAACGGTGTCTATGATATTTATAACATGTTTATGTAACAAGTAATAGGCATGTTATCAGTATACTGCCAGTGGAATAGTCAACTATTGATTCCCATGGAGCATACGATCCAATATGTAGCAAGGTGGTGACAGCATGAACATGATATCATACTGCTACAGAAATATCCCTCCAATACAAGGGTATTGATAACTGGTTTATTTGCTGCCCAGAGTCTACTGTAAGCAGATAGTAACAACAGGAATGTCAATTACACATATTTTACAGTCAAGTCAGGCATGTTGATTGTCTATCCTCACTTCTAGCAGTTTCCCAATCTTATGTTTTGAATAAAACTTTTATATTATGGTAATGATTCGTTTTTGTATGGAGCAGCAGCAGCTTTGAAGAATAGGGAGCCATTCAGCTTGCTGATTGACTGCCTTAAAATATCTAAACATGTCAAAAGATCAAATAATCGCACCAGAGCTTTTCTGGTGCATTTATATGGCGTTTCAAAAATTGATCTGTACCATACACTAGAGCGATTATTTGCCCGATCACCTGATAATCGCTTTAATGTATGGCCAGCTTTATCCATTGTGCTGTGTATTGTGTATTGATTTTTCATTGAAATTGAGCACAGCCACAAAGCAAAACCCCAATTTCCATTAACAGCGATCTACCCACTGCATTGTGCTTGTCGATTGTGTGGCTGTACACAAGTTGCCACACTCAAACCTGATCCAGAGCAGCATCTTTATTTACATCGCTCTTAAACCTGCCATTAAGTTTTTACAGAACCAAAGAACCAAGGTTTGCACTAGCTCCATACTGTTGTTTCATAGCTCAATAACATTGAATACATTTTCTGAAAAAGGCCTACTGTTGTGTTTATGATTCCTTTGTAAATCCTGTTTATGAGCAACCATACTCTGACTGTTACACTTATAACACTTGTAACATGCGAGAGCCTGAGACAGCAAAAATACATCCTATGCTGAGAACTGCGTGATTCCCCAAAGCAAAAACAGTGACTAATAAAAACAATGCTATGAATTTTCATCTCAAGACAAGTTGCAGGAAGTAAAAATACATAAACAAGCACAAACATGCTATTTAAGGGTGATGACTGTCTGACGGCATACAGTAACGCCACACTGCAGATATTTACATATTTGCTCAAAATATCACATGTATGCCTGTTATGTACATATTTATTTAGTGCCACAGACAGACATTCTTTCCCATTCATTCAGCTACATTCCCAGTTTCACAAGTGAAGAGGTTTGGCCTTAGTTACTTCCTATGTTCTGTCAACCACACCTCCTTACATATATACAGGCTGAGGAAACGGTAAAGAAGCATTAACTTAATTGTGACAGAAAACTGAAGGCAGATGCATTTGTTCCTGTCAGGATATGTGTCTTCCGGATACTTTAGGGCAGTTACAAAATGACAGCCTGTTCCTGGCGCATTTGTGTTTAGCTTGGCATACTGTGAAAAATGCATGAATTTCCTAATATTATATGTATTTAAATATATAGCATGTAGGAGCTTTAAAGGAAGCAGTTTTCTTTTGTAGAAGATACATGGGCAGAATTCCTTCAGCGGAGAAGTCATTTATGCAATGTCACATGTCACTGTGGATTCACAGGTAGCATTCTCATGGATATGGGCTTAGATTACAATATGGCTGCCTCATTTTAAACTTCTTTAAAACTAGTCATAAATAAGATATTTAATAATTCATTAACAAGACTTCCAAAAGCTTATTTTCAGCTGCTGCTCAGTTGCGTGACATGCATGTATGAATTCTTAGCACCTTGATAACCACCATTACCCAAAGCACACATTCCAAATCAAGATCTCCGTGTCAAATTCCTGTCTTTCCACATGACTGGAATGTAAAAAAAAATCCTACCTAACCAGTACTGGCAAAGGGCCAAGCTCTCTTCCCGATGCAATAGAAGTGAGAGGCCCAGCGGGTCTCTGCTTCCTCCATCAGACCCACGTCAATCTCCAGACTTTCCTCTCCACATAACAATCACCTACGTAACTTCCACTGTAGTGCATAGCATGAATAAAGCAAGGGGACGCATACCTCACTGCTATTGTACCATCGGAATCCAATACTTAAAGCAATAGTATTTCCCAACGAAATGTATAAAATTAATTGTGAACAACACGTATACATTTACTGATTTGTTAGTAAATTAGGTGCATGCAAAACAAATGCAATTGCAAGCTTCAATAAAGCCATACACATCATTATAGAAATCCCGCCAAATTTTTGTAGCATGTGCAGAAACACATTTGTGTAATGCAAACCAATGTCTAAAACTCTAAAAAAAAACACTCCTGTGGCTTCTTATTCACAGACACACAACATTAAAAACCACTGTACTGAATATAATAGATAGAGGATACATTTGTTTCCAGTCTGACCATACCCAGGGCCGGCCCTGGCCAATTTGATGCCCTAGGCAAGATTTGGTTGGTGCTCCATAGCAGAAAATCAACTCTGCTATTAGAGGGTCACAGTGGAGGTACAATGGTAACAATGGGCAATGTGCAATCAGCTGACTGAAGATTCGTACTTTACAAGGGGGAGGAGCTGCTACACATGTGTTGCGTTTCCTTTTCTGCCTGTGGTGCCCCCCCTGACAAGATGCCGCTATAGGCGACTCACCTATATCGCCTAAAGCAGACCATACCCACTTCCATTCACATGTGTTTCAAAGCATTGTATACGCAGGTATTCAGGGGCTGTCTGCTCAATTTTTGGCCTTATGTAAGGGACAATCAAGGGAATAATCCAGAGTTTAAAACTAACAGCAAAAATAGGTGTAAAAATGCACCTCTGCAAAACCATGTTGTTGGGGGAGGCAATTTTAATATAAAATACATATTAAACATATAACTATGCAGTATTTGAGATTTTTTTTTGCCTACGTGGAAACAAACATGGTTTTCCCAGGTACATAACTGCCCCTATTTCTGCTTTTCCTCTTAAAAGCTAGATGGGTCTTCAAAAGTAAAGAGGTCAATAATGCGTCCTCAATTGTCCTTCTTAAACACAACTGCAAGCGCAAGTTAACGACCACATGTCAAACACACTCATGTTATACATGAAGTGTCACTGGAATTTGATCTTGCATTTCTCAAATGTTAGTGGTTACCCGGTCTGAAGCAGTATTAGTGATGGTATCATTTCACTGTTACCGCTGAAACAATATCCTACACAGAATGATAGCTGTCCAACAACACAGGAAAATGAAATCAAGAAACTAAACCAGCAATACAGACCATATGGCACTTATGCAAAAATCTGCAAAGAACTAAATGAATTATGAGTTGTGCATTGAAATATGACAATATAAATACCTTGTTTGTTCTTTGAAAATGGCATAAAAATCCATTACATGATAACTTACTTCTGTCAGAAGCAGTGACTGAATCGATCTGATAAATACACATATCCCTGTATAAAAACATACTTATTTTAATGCAGCTATAAAAAAATATTTAATGTGCAGTTAACGGAAAGCATATGCGCCTCAATGAGTATTTTATTTTCTTGTAAATGGTCACTAAAATACACTACACATAATTTAATTTGTAAGATATTCGTATCCAAATATGCATGCGGCTTTTTCTGATAATAGAAAAAACGAAAACATTTGTTAAAAAAAGCAGCAATAGCGCCATCAACAGACACAGGAAGTAAACAAACCAAAATATAGATTGTTTTTTTTTTTTTTTTTAAATTATTGTCCTCTGGTGTTATCAAGTGTCTGAGTGGACAGGACAAAGCCCATTTGTTGCAGGGGAATTGGGATTAGCTGCAGAGGGTATAACACATTAGCCAGCACCATAGTGTATGTGAATTGTAAAAAAAACAACCCTATTGTTTATGCAGTAGTATATTTTACAGTATTTATTTTGGTTAGCATGGACTACCTGGAAAATGTTAAACTTGTGGGGAGGAGACTCAAAAACCTTTAATGACATTTTAAGTGAGAAATATTCTAGGGGACATATCCAAGCCCCTGTTTGTTAGTGAAATTAGGTTACATTTGAAACATGTCACCGATGCTATGGCTGTCATTAAGGACACGTGTGCTAAGAAAAATGGGTAGACACACGGGGGGAAGCAAGGGATGTCTGTAGCAACTGTCGGTGCTGTTTCTATGGCAACATTGTTAGAAAACAAGACAATTAACACATGCTACACACAAAAACATTTTTTCTAAAGTGGCTTTATAAAGTATATAAGATAATTTAACAGGCTACGATGCCAGATATGTCTGCAGGTTTACTCATGTTTACCATAGTCTGATTCTCAGTAGCAGTAAATCACACAATGTATCATACTGGTGTTAGATGCTTAATATATTCAAAAGCCACAAGTTTTTTTTACACTGTAATATTTAAAATGTCACTCATTATTTTACCTTGCTGACACTGATGAACACATATGGTTACAATAAAATCTATTTTGCTAAAGCGATTAAATAAATAAGTGTAAAGAAATATTTATATAAATAACAGCAGATTACTATTACCATAAATATATAAAATACAGTCCTGTGAACTTGAACAAACATACAGTAAAGCTATACAACTCTCACAGGTAATAATAATCATTTACAAAGTTAAATAGACATTGGGCTGGATCCAGACTTAAGTAGGTAACCAGTGGAGTACCCCAGGGTTCTGTACTTGGACCAGTGCTATTTAATATCTTTATAGGTAATATTGCCTGTGGTATTGAGGGGAAAATATGCCTTTTTGCAGATGACACCAAGATATGTAACTAGGTAGACACGCCAGGTGGGTTACAGAAAATGAGGGATGATCCAGGTAGACTGGAGGAATGAGTGTGGCAACTGCAGTTTAATGCCAAAAAATGCAAAATCATGCACTTGGGACACAAAAACCCAAAGGCTCAATATTTCCTTAATGGCATTACATTAGAATCTACCGAGGAGGAAAGGGATCTAGGAGTCATTATTTCCAGTGACTTAAAGGTAGCCAATCAATGTAACAAAGCAATGAGAAAGGCAAGTCAGATGCTTGGTTGCATAGGGAGAGGAATTAGTAGCAGAAAGAGAGAAGTAGTGATGCCCCTTTATAAATCATTGGTACGCCCTCACCTAGAATACTGTGTTCGGTTCTGGAGGCCATATCTCCAGAAAGACAGAAATACATTAGAGACTGTGCAAAGAAGAGCAACTAAAATGGTCCATGGCCTTTGTAACAAATCATACCAAGAAAGGCTAGAGGAACTAAACATGTATAGCTTGGAGCAGAGAAGGGAGAGGGGGGACATGATAGCAGCTTTCAAATACATCAAGGGTTGTGACCAGCTAGAGGAGGGTACCATTTTTCAAAAGAAAAGGTGTAATAGAACACGAGGGCATGAATATAAACTGGAGGGTGGTAGATTCAAAGGAAATGTGCGGAAAAATTACTTCACTGAAAGGGTGATAGATAAGTGGAATAGCCTCCCATCTGAGGTGGTTGAGGCCAATACAGTAGAACAATTTAAACATGCTTGGGATAAATATAAGAGTATCCTAAATTGTAAACCAAATTGAGGGTAAATAGGGTCTAGGGTCAGTATAGTTTTCAATAAACAAATGGGCAGACTAGATGGGCCATGTGGCTCTTATCTGCCGTCACTTTCTATGTAAGTGCTTAAAATTAGTTACTCCTGGGCTAAACCATGTTGATTGCAGGGGGAGTAAAGTTAATTGTATTCTTTGCATGCAGGGATAGATCTTTGAATTGCTTACTGCACACAGATACTGACTAACTTTACTTTTACTGTCAGCTTTATTTAGACTTGGGATAGGAAACATCACCTCTCAACTGTAATACTGTTTGCAACAGATGAAATATGACTCCCCTGCAATCAACATGGTTTAGCCCAGGAGTAACTAATTTCAAGCACTTACTTAAGTCTGGATCCAGCCCATTAATAGGTAGTGTGAGCTCATGAGAATGTTATGTAAGTATGATTTAAATGAAATATAATGTACCCTTTACAAGAGGACATGGAGATCAGCAACTTGCTGATCAAAGAAATGATGGAGACCCTGAAGCTAGCACACAGACTCTACAAATTGGTGGTAACCATAAAAAAGTGACTGTGCAGACAAAGAGCAGGAGCAGAAGAGGTCACATGAGATAAATGATGGAGGGTGGTCACTGCTGCCAGCAACTAAAGTGTTTAAAGTGTTTCTACAATAATTGATTCATTTTTTATGTCTCGACATTCCATTGTCTATTGTCCTTCCACATGTGCCACGCCAGCAGAGATGTCATTCTCCAGTGGCTCTTTCAATAATGTTAATGCTATGCAGTAGTCCCGTATATTTTCTACACCACTGGCTACAACTGTTTTACTTCACTACACTATGTATTGATTTTTCACCATCATAAATATTAATAAACATAGTACAGCCAGTGGCGCGCTGCTTAATTGGGCAGAGACCTGATTATTTAATTTCCAGTTGTTGCAAGCCTGTTAATGCTCACTTACTTAAGTAATACAAATTGCACAGTATTAGTAATATCCAGGGATTCCCAATATTTAGATTCATAACACATATGGCCATGTTATTTATTTATGTAATTATTAAAGAAAGGTATTTAAGCAAAGCCATGTCTCTGTAATATCTTGTGTTTACTTTGATACTATATTGTTTCTTTTTGAACATTAGCCTTTACAAAAGTATAGTCTAATGACAGTTTAGCATGTCAAACGAACACAAACACACTCACACATCTAAAAAACGCCTCAATTACACATCCACTCAACTCTTATTATTACTATTATTATCGTTATTTAAAGGCACCACAAAGTGTCCGCAGCGCCCCCTATAAAATACAGTACAGACATACAGGGTAGGGATAGACAGGTATCTCTTACCAGAAGTTGTGTTAATAGGAATGGGATATGTCAGCACCTCTGCCTTTATGACAATGGGACACTTAATGTGATGTCAGTTGGGAAAGTCAGCAGTCACCGCCAAGACGCTTTCTTGTGAAGACAGTGAGAGCTAGATGTTAGAACCCTTGCTTTGATGCCAGAGTATGACTACAGTCTTTACAAAGAGATACCAGTCATTATACCAATACAACTGTCAAATGGACTATTGGTTGGGCTTGACACAAACTATAATCATGTGATATTTCTATTTTTCAAATGAAAGGTCACATGATACATTACAGTATAACATAAACTATTCAGAAATTTCACTATATTTTTCTTGATTTTATCTAA
This sequence comes from Limnodynastes dumerilii, assembly GCA_011038615.1. Lineage (NCBI taxonomy): Eukaryota > Metazoa > Chordata > Amphibia > Anura > Limnodynastidae > Limnodynastes > Limnodynastes dumerilii. Next base: position 591,551 of record WWET01000094.1, on the reverse strand, counting down.
GTTAGTTAAAATAAAATAGATAAAATATATAAAAAAGTATATAAAATGGAAGATGAGTACAGGTTCTATGGAATGACCTGATCCAGATCTCAGTGCGTTTTCTGGGGAGTGCACTCATGTGGAGTTCTGGACAAATCCACATCCAGAACCCTACCTTAACTGCTGATCGCCCTCGGAGCCTCATTAGCATGTCTATCCTTCCCTGAGTTCCATGCACTAGGCTGTCTTATGTAAACGAGGATCAGGCCCTGACTGACCCATATTTTTTCTTTACTTCTGGAACTTTTTCATTGTAAGCATGCCTATACATCTGTGCTGGCCAATCGGAACACACACTTTATAACCAATCTAGGCTTAAGAAGAATTACAATTTTGGCACCTTCTTCCAATGGCGCTGGGTTGCAATCGCTAGTGGGCATTCCTTCTTTGTAAATGCAGAGTATAGGCATTCCCTCTCTCTATATATATATACACTAATCCATTTTCTGTGTAGAAGACTTACGGTAGGCCTTGGCTGTCAGAAGTTGTAAGTCACAAATGCTTGGATGCATGGAGAGTGTAATCCAGCAACTGCTCATCACTCTGCAGCTGTTGCTTACTCTGGGATCTAATCAAAACACTGGATCTCTTGATGAAGCAATAGTCATTTCCCTATGCGAACCAAAGTGGGTAATTTATTTTGACTGTAGTGCAATAGCAATAAATCCCATTGCTGTTGCACTACAGTCAAAATAAATGAACCACTGTGGTTCCCATAGACGTGCTGGGTACATGTACACACTGACCCGTAATCGTGGAGCATTTACTCTTACACTGCCCCTGGCTAATACTGATGCCTAAAAAATATTTCTCCATTATCAGTGCATTTTATTAAATAGGCCCCTTGGCTACAGCATTTTTGTAATGGAATATTCAGGGAACAAGAAAAAAGCACCAAAGACTCCTGCTACTTATAAAGAAGCCACACTGTTATCAAAAATCGCCTGCAGCTAGATAACACTATGTTTGAGGTGCGTTGCTCATACTCAGGGCTACATTACATACTGGGAGCTCCAATCTTTTATTGTCTGTCTCTGTGCTGAAAGAACCTGTTTAGGTTTGCACGAGCTTCAAAGGGATTAAAAGAGCATGTTTGAGTCTCATTCTTTTTCTAGATCGTAACATACTTTCCCTAGGGAAATTTTTATTGTGACGGAGACTAAAAACACAAGACTGGATCAACATGTCCGCAGGAATCACAGTCAAATGGTCAACACAATACAAAAAAAAAACATTAAAAGGTTTATATTGCCGAGTGGTTTATATTATCACATCCCAACTGTACTATTCCTCATGCAAACAGGAAACCCGCTTATCTATTCCTTATGGTGTTCACATTTTGTCAGATTAAAGAGGCTGACAGACATGTAAATCATTTCAAATTTTAACCACCTTTCAGATGCTGCTTGCCTTACTCCAACTGTCAAACACGGGAGCAAGAAACAGCCCCTTCAGGGATAGAGTAACAGGGCTTCTTTTGTTTTTGTCTTTTCGTATACCAATCACAGTGATGTCATATTATCTACACTGAAATATAACCTGAATCATGTAATGCATGCTTTATGTATCACCTGCGTACTGCTTATAGTAGGATCTGTGAGATTTAAATGTTAGCCAGTCTCACAGAGAAAGCAAACCTGATCCTGGTATCTTCTTTTCATGTGTATACAGGGCTTGAAGCAAAATTCTCAGAGCAATTATACAACTAGAATTATTATCACAACAAACAGGGGAGACTGCAAAATGGGGCAGTTACTGTCAACTAGCATAAAACCTTTGACAGCTAATGGGTAGAAGCTTTCATTATTGTAATTAGCTTTAAGATGATCAATGTCAAAAAGCCACTCATCAACATAGCTGTGCTGTGTGCTACTGTATGCTGCAATCAGATGCATTTATCACAATGGAAATGGATGGCACAACTATTGTGACAGGCTTTGGAGAAGCTTACACAGTAGTCCACAATATTTCTTTATGTATGGGTTAAATGGTCCAATGGTGAATGGCAAAGAGGACTTATTGTCTTTGCCTTCTGTCACTGACTATTAAAAACTTTGGCAAGGCAAGGGACAGCTCTTAAATAAAATGTAGATTTTGATGAGCATTTTTGGCATAATAGAAGGTTTCCACAGGGAAAACAAAAAGTTCTGGAACTGGTGGCAGTGCTCAGATGTTCAGGAAACCGTAAGGTATTCTCTTATAATTTGGAGGTTCAAAAATATAACAGGTAATACTGTGCATTGATTTGCCAGGACTGCAAATCTAAAGCTCACAAGATGGTGACTGTCATATTATTATAGTCTGCAGATGGTGAGGTGCTCATCTCGCTTGCCACAGCGCCTCTTTTATTATTGATTTAAATCATTATCATCCTATGACCTGCTACATACATCTAACAGTTTCTATTCTTTACCCACAAAAAACACATCTGGATGTCAATTCAGTGTGTGTTTGCATTGAACTTGCAACAATTATGAATGGAGTATACTCGTTGCATACTTTTAAGAGTAAACAAGTATCAAAACAACCCTAATACATCTGCCTGTAAAATAAATGTTATAATCAATTACTGTTTGGTACTTTAATAATATTTCCTTTCTGCTCTCCATCTCTACAATACACAGTATATCAGTTCTATAAAATATGAAAGCATCTGTTTAATAGGTCTATCACATTTATAAACAATGCGATTATCAATGATGATGAAGCAGGCAGAAGTAACCATGAAGAGCTGAACAAGCAAATATTTATAAATATGAATGCAAGCAATAAGAGTAAATGTAATAGTGACAGGATAATGTAATACGTGGTAACATATCTGAAAACATAACACTAGAAGAAAAGGTTTGGTAAGCACAATATTGACAGTTCATTCCCAAAAATTATTTAATCTGATACATATCTTTCTCTTCCTTTAACACTACTTGTTTACTAAATCTCTGTCTGCTGATTCAGTTGATTTTTATTTCCCTTGCACAGCAGGAGACAGAAAGAAAATGAAATGAGCAGGGGTCTAAAAGCTATCTTTCAAACTAATGCTGAGATAGAAGCACTGACAAGGAAAACAGAAAAAAATGTCCATCTGCACAGAAAGCTGCTGTAATAAATAATAATGTAACACTACCACTACAGACAGATACCCGTGGTTCCTACACTTACATTCACAACAGTCAGAAAGATTTCTAGACCATCATTGCTGGTGTGCAGGAGCAGCTGTACACATTGCATACACTGCGCTGAATACAGACACAAGAAACTGCTATTAGAAATGACTCTAGTATAATACTGTGCCTCTATATGTATACCTATGATCAGATAATGTAATACTGCAACACTGTATACAGACATAGGATAAGATAATGCAATACTACAACAGCATACACAGGCAAAGGATAAGATTATGCAATATTACAACACTGTGTACAGGAACAGGACACTATTCCAAAGACCGACCAGCAGAAATGATACTTGTGAAAAAACTGCAACACTGTATACATAGGAAAAGATAAATGCTATACTACAACACTGTATACAGACATACTAAAAGATAAATGCTATACTACAACACTGTATACAGACATAGGAAAAGATAATGCTATACTACAACACTGTATACAGACATAGGGTAAGATAATGCTATACTACAACACTGTATACAGACATAGGAAAAGATAAATGCTATACTACAACACTGTATACAGACATAGGATAAGATAATGCTATACTACAACACTGTATACAGACATAGGATAAGATAATGCTTTACTAGAACACTGTATACAGACATAGGAAAAGATAAATGCTTTACTAGAACACTGTATACAGACATAGGAAAAGATAAATGCTATACTACAACACTGTATACAGAGATAGGATAAGATAATGCTTTACTAGATCACTGTATACAGACATAGGATAAGATAATGCTTTACTAGAACATTGTATACAGACATAGGATAAGATAATGCTTTACTAGAACACTGTATACAGACATAGGAAAAGATAAATGCTATACTACAACACTGTACATGGACATAGGATAAGATAATGCTATACTACAACACTATACAGACATAGGATAAGATAATGCTTTACTAGAACACTGTATACAGACATAGGAAAAGATAATGCTTTACTAGAACACTGTATACAGACATAGGAAAAGATAAATGCTATACTACAACACTGTATACAGACATAGGAAAAGATAATGCTATACTACAACACTGTATACAGACAAAGGATAAGATAATGCTTTACTAGAACACTGTATACAGACATAAGATAAGATAATGCTTTACTAGAACACTGTATACAGACATAGGATAAGACAATGTTTTACTACAACACTGTATACAGACATAGGATAAGATAATGCTTTACTAGAACACTGTATACAGACATAAGATAAGATAACGCTTTACTAGAACACTGTATAGAGACACAGGATAAGACAATGTTTTACTACAACACTGTATACATACATAGGAAATGATAATGCTTTACTAGAACCCTGTATACAGACATAGGATAAGATAATGCTTTACTAGAACACTGTATACAGACATAGTAAAAGATAATGCTTTACTACAACACTGTATACATATATAACAAAATAAAACAATACTACAACACTGTATATAGACATAGGATAAATTAATGCAATGCTAGAACAGTGTATACAGATACAGAAAAAGATAAAACAACACTACAACACTATATACAGACATAGGACAAAATAATACAATATTATAACATTGTATACAGAAACAGGACACTGACCACCAGAAATGATACTTGTGCAATAATGCAACACTGTGTACAGACATAGGACACTGCTCTGTAGACTGGCCACTAGAAATTATACTTCTACAATGTGCCAACAATTTATACACATAGCATAATAGTAATACAATACTACATTTTTCTATACAGACATATAATAATACATGAAGCCATCATGATGAGAGCACTATAAATGATTATAACACTATTACAATACAGTACTTGCTACAGACATAGGCTATACAACATGATCAAAACAATGGAGAATATCATAACTCAATATATAAATGTCCTGTTCATTTGCTACTCATAATAAGAGAGCTACAGGCCTGTATCCTCCATAGTTGATTAGGGTGTAGAAAACAAGGAGGCCACACGACTCTCCTTTACTTATCTAGCAGCTGATTACATTCACAGTCTTTTCCAGGCAGGGACATGCAGTAACGTGCTTGAATAACAGATAAGTTAAGGACAGACATGGTGACAACAACAACAGTTTTATCAAAAGAACCAAGATTCTTTAAAGGCTGTAAAGTGTCATCCCATTTTACACAGTCCAAAAGACCCATTTTCCTGATTTCATCTCTCTATTCTTTTTCTAGTGTATAGAGTGAAGTATTATGGTTTTAATAGACTGTTATGTTATGATAGTAAATGGTGACACTGACAAGGCAGAAAATGATAATAATAATAAAAATGAACACTGCTACTATAGCATACCTCCCAACATTTGAGAATTGGTAAGAGGGACAAAATTTTGCGACATGGTAGAGGTGGGGTGTCATGTACCTACCAGTGGGCGTGTCTGGGGAAAGTACGAGTGTCTTGCACCGTGGCGGGTCTAGTGCCTGCCCCTTTTATTAATTCAGCCATCCATATGTCTGCCCCTTATTATTTCTCCAAACTGCCATATGTCCGCCTCCACGTCTACCCCATTCATTATTTGCCAGCCCCTTTATTATTTGTCGTCTCCATACGTCTGCCCTTTATTAAATGTGTGCCCCTAGTACATCTGCCCCTTTATTATTTGTCCTGCCACCCCTATCAGCCCCTTTTTATTCAGCCATCCATATCTGTCCCTTTTTATTATGCCCAGTCATCCATATCTGCCCCTTCCTATGCCCAGCCATCCATATCTGCCCCTTATTATGCACAGCCACCCATATCTGCTTCTTATTATGCCCAGCCATCCATATCTGCCCCTTATTATGCCCAGTCTTCCATACCTGCCCCTTATTATGCCCAGCCGTCCATATCTGCCCCTTATTATGCCCAGCCATCCATATCTACCCCTTTATTATGTCCAGCCATCCATATCTGCCCCTTTATTATGCCCAGCCATCCATATCTGCCCCTTATTATGCCCAGCCATCCATATTTGTTTCTTTATTATGCCCAGACATCCATTTCTGCCCCTTTATTATGCCCAGCCATCCATATATCTGTCTCTTAATTCTGTCTTTTCAATTACTTACTTTTTGGTGTCTTCCTCCGCGGCGCTGTCCAGCTGTCTCTCCCTCTCTGATGAGTCACGTGGTGCGGAGCCCTGTAGGACCAAATCTTTTTTGTAGCATGGCAGTGACCGCTTTACAAATAAAAAAATAAAAAAAATAAAAACAACTTTGTCCCGAGAGTCTGGTCTCTCGGGACAAGTTGTGGGGTGGGCGGGACAGTCCCCCGAAAGCGGGACTATCCCGCTGGAATCGGGACAGTTGGGAGGCATGCTATAGACAGATACCTGAGGTTACAATCACAAAAGTCAGATGAAAATTTTTGGCCATCGTTGCTTATGTAAATGAGCAGCTGTAAACATTACACATAGTGAGCTGATAACAGCCACGATACTGACAAGATATTATACTAGTATACAACTAGAAATGCCATATACAGACATAGCATAATACACGTAATGAGCATAATTTGGAGAATGGAGACACTGCTACACAAGATTGTGGTTGCTCAAATCAATTATAGGCCAATCAACAAGCACTTGCAAGGCAGGTATAATCTACAAAGCAAAAACCTGACCTTTCACCCTGCTATTAACAAAGAACTAACCTGCCATTATTATTAAAAATGAAAATATTATATTTAAACACACATTTGCAAATTTATGATAAGCCACCTGGCACTACCAAGGCTTATTTCCTAAGGTGGTTCTAACTCTAAACAGTGACGGTTCCCATGTTGACTCATATACCAAATGTTTAGAAATAAAAGCGCTAACTTACCTAGAGGCTCCTCCATAATAGCTTCTGTTGACCAACACCCCTTGAGAGCTGCTGGTCTTAAATATATGCTTCCAATTACAACACTGTACAGCATATATACAATACTACAACACTGTAAACAAAACATGACCCTACTGTCCATCAGAAGTGATACAAGTACAATTTAACAAAACAATATAATGATAAAGATTAATAAACATAACTAATAAGAACACTGATAATTATAATCGCTCAATACTACAACATTAAATACTGTTTTAAAACATGTTTGTATTTAAGCGTGACTTTTCCTGTATACATTTCATTAAACTAAGTCCTTCTCCTGTTGGCTAGGATTGTTTATTTGATTAGTAATATTTGTGTTTAATGTTTATCTGACTGTGTGACTTTATTGGTACATTGAAGATGTCTTAACTTATATAATAATTTACTTATGTAAAAAAATATATTATAATATAACATTTAACAATTATTTTACTCTGTCTTTGCTATTTATGACTTACATTAAGAAATGTTTTTGTGCTTTTTTTACCAAATGCTGCAGGACATAAAAGCAGCTGTGTGGAATTACTTCTGTTCCAGTGTGCAACCAATGTCTAGTCATTTCCTCATTGCTCAAGTGACCCTATAAGAAATAGGCTTATTTTGTCCATATACTGGTGCAGTATGCATGGTGTTAGAAGCAAATTGA
>WWET01000094.1:563331-574595 GCA_011038615.1 Limnodynastes dumerilii | reverse complement strand
AATCTAACAACATAAAGCAGTAATTTAATATAAAAAGCAAATCTTTCCTTTAAAACAGCAAATGAAATACCTTTTAAGCATTTATTATTTCCTTAACCCCAATCTTGCAAATGATTATCCTTCTTTCAAAATTTCTTTGGAGACAAAACAAGAAGAGCTTCTACAGAGACGCAGGACCTGAATCAGACTTAAGAAGGAGCTTGAAATTAAGAGAGGAAGGTTACACCTGGGAAAAACCATGTTGATTTCAGGGGGAGTCAAGTTTATTGTATATTTTGCATGAAGGGATATATCTTTGAATTGCTTACTGCACATAGACAGAGACCACCATTACTGTTAAACTGTTATTTAGACCAGGGTTGCCGACTTTTTAGAGCTTCCCTCCGGGAGAACCCAGAGGGAAGCAATAGATTTCTGCAAGGGGCGGGGTTTAATGAATTGATTTATGCAAATCTCTAGCGTTTCAGGGGATGGACGTGGCTTGATGACGTCATCAAGCCCCGCACATCCCTAGTAACGCCAGGGATAACAGGAGTAATTGATGGCTGGTCGGGGCTTGTGGGACCTTTTCTGGATCTCCCGGGAAACCGGGAGAACTGCCCAAATTGCAGGAGTCTCCCCGATTTTCCGGGAACCCTGATTTAGACTTGGGATAGGAAACATCACCTCTCAACTCTAATACTGTTTGCAACAGATGAAATATGATGCCCCTGCAATAAACATGGATTAGCCCAGGATTAACTTTCCTCTCTTAATTTCAAGCTCCTTCTTAAGTCTGAATCAGGTCCACAGAGGCTGATTTAAGAGTTAGGAGCAACAACAACAAAAAAGGAACACATCTATATCTAGTTAAACCATGGTGGATTCAATTTTTTTTTGTGGATGTAGAGTTGTTCCATTGTAGGAAACATCACCTCTTAACTTTAATTCTGTCTGAAATTTAAATGTTACTCCCCTGTGTATCTGAACCTGAATTTGCAGAGGTGTAGATTTGGAATATTATGCGCATAGTTAAGTTTCATAGGTGTATCAGAAATATTTGAAATAAAAGTGATATTTCTAATCTCAGAAAAACCTCAGAATATGGAAGATGGGAATAATATATTATATAATGCAATATTAGGCTGCATCCATATTAGGTTTAATGGCCTTTCTGAAGAAGCTACAACACAAGAATTACTATATGACTCTTATAGTATTAACAGGGTTAACTTTGCAAAGAATCTTCAAGTAACCTCTTAACAGTATGGAGCATGTCTAATCTTAAGGCTTCTTCTATTGAGTCAGAGAGAGCTTCATGAAGCAAAATGCAGCTAGTTGGGGAAAATTTGGCTCAGCTGTTTTTAATGACTTGGAGTCAGGTGGCAAGCGCAGTCAACGCTGACCGCAATATTGATTTTTACAATGTCTTCAATCAGAGAACAATGCTTCACCACTCTCTGTAATGCAAAACAAAGCTGGGATGACCACCTGGCTGAGTGTTATCAGAAACAGGACCGAACAATCTCATTTCTTTTATCATATGTCCAAATCAATTTTCATAAAGGGAAAAAAGGGAAAGGTTCTCAACTGCAAGAAGCAGTTACAACAGACAGTTATCGTTAATTCTATATTCACAAAATAATATAATACATATGAAGGAATCACTGGAGGCTTCAGTTCCCTGAGCTTATCAGCTCTATGTGACTTAAGCATGCAGAAAGTGTATTCCATTGTAATTTACTGGAAGTTGTCTATTAAGCTATCTCTCTTGTAGTATTGCAGCTCTATACAAAAATGTTAAAATAAATAACCTTTCTGTGGTCCCAAAGTACAACGCAGGAGCTGAATGATCAATCCTGTTTCTATTACTGTGCTCTCTACTTCAGCAATCATGTATAAAACAACCAGATAAACAATTTGCTGACTCCTGTGTTGTAAGTTTTTAACTGTAAGTATTCACATGTAGTATAGCAAGAAAAGTAAGAGAGCAATTCTTGTCATCTACACCTCAGCTTCAGAAAGTGCCTTTCAGAGAGTCTCCGGTGTATTCATATAATTAATATGGTAAGCCCAAATATTATAAGTCATCTGAGCAAATTATACATGGGGTGCAACATAAATAGGCAAAGGGGTAGGTGTACTAACACTCTTACAAGTGATCTTGCCCATAGCAACCAATCAGATTGATCTATCATTATTTTAGTGCAGTCCCGAAAATAGTGCTTAATATTTTTAATATCTTTAGACTGTATCTAAACTTATGAAAAGGGGGTCTTTTTAAATCACTATAATCTAGGATTTGTAAGCATTCCAAGGCCGAATGGATCCTCTGGGCCCAGAGCTCTGTCCTGGTACTGGTACAATTCCAGCACTTCTGCTTTGTGGGAGAGGGAAAGGTATGCTGATGGTATAGTGACGATGGGGTAGATCCAGAACTACGTGTGCCGTACGTTTATTCGCGGAGCGTATTTTCGTGCACGAAAGTTCGCTACACTCCCCTCAGCACACCCCTTGCACGGATGTATTTTGTCAAGATACGCTTCCCAAACCCTACCTTAACTTTTTCTCACGAAACAGCGTACGTCCGCTAACGGACGTATAGACTACATGAACGTACGCTGCTTAGCACGCCCATACTGTACACTTTACATACAAACCTCCACCTACTTCACGTAAATCGAACGTATTGTTGTCTCATGTAAAATTGGCACGCCCACACGTAAGTATTTACGTGACACATACGTGAATTTCCCATACGTTCACAATTACGCTACGTGAATGTGCGTATTTTCTATGGTGCGCATGCACAGTGCATTCGAAACTGCGAATTTACGCCTCCGCCACGCGTAAAATCGCTTTGAAGCGTAGTCCTGGATCAGGCCCGATGTGCTAAGCTCCCTCCATATTATCCAGAATCATGCGCAATCCATATGTTAAGTATAGATAGATGGTGTGGAAATTTTAAGTGAAAGTCAGCCATACAGAAGGCTGGATCCAGTTTTGAGCACAGCTGCATCACAAGTTATAATTTGGCACGATATATTATTGAAATGTTACATTTCAGTATTACTTAATAAGATCAATACTTTCTAAAGACGATTAAAATTAACCATGTAACACGTTAACCAAGTTCCCAATTTCATCCATACTTTGTGCATTCTACTTGGTTATTTAGTGCCATTATATCTGCCATAAGTGCCCATTTTTTTATTTCTTGAAGACCAAAAGGAAAAGAAATGAAACAATTAACAGATAAACATTATTATGTACACAAATCGCATCTCAGATTATTACCTTCAAATGATATATTTGTGAGGCAGGAATGACGTGTGTTATGTATCAGCCAGCGGAGACAAAATAATTAAAAATCTGTAATTGTACAACTATGTACATTGATGAAGCTGGATACTCCCAGTATCCCCACAAGATTCAACCTTTTATATTCTATTTGGATGGGTGTCTCAAAAGCAGGACCACTGGGGTGTATGTGTTTTGTGGTCATGGGATTATCTTAGTAGCGGATTAATGCTTATGCTGCTGGAAATCTTTCAGGCAAAAGACCAAAAATCTAAATGTAAGGCAGGTTGCAACACACACCTAACAGATCATCCGCAATGCACAGGAGGAGCATTGGAGTGGAATTACCTGACTGGACACACTTTGATCTGCTGTCTCTTACCCCAAACCACCATTTAAATATTCATCATGTTACTGTAAGAGTTGGACTTTTTTCCTCTATATCTAGATTCTTCCACTGAAACTCATACTTGCTATGCTACTTCCAAATTCCTTTACTGCTCAATGAAAATAAGACACTAGGGGCCCGATTCAATTAGCTTTGCAAACTACGGGCCGTATGCAGAGCTCCGGGCGCATTGCATATGCGCCCAGAGTTTTACGATATTTGTTACTGCACACAGTAATTTTGTAACGCCATCTACGTTTCCTTTTGCACGCTGTCTTAAACCGCATATACGCAATCTATGTTGCAAAAAAAACCGTAGATGGCGTTACAAAATTACTGCTCATGCGCAGTAACAAATATCGGAAAACTCCGGGCGCTCTGCATACGGCCCTACATTATTTGCGGTGCAAAGCTTTTTTTTTGTTCACCCCTCTGTGTCCCTATTCTTTTAATAACTGTGTAGACAACTGATGAGTCTATATGACTGAGATGCCAGCATTTCAATAATATGAACTTACAGGTCGTCAACTTTTCCCACTCTGCCTCCTCCCTCCCAACACCAGGGTCGCCAGTGTTGCACTTGCAAGTTGCCGTGGATTCTTTTATAATGTACAGTCTAGATAGGCTACCAGACTGATTACCGCTGGACCGCTGCCATATTTCATTCACATGAGTCAGAAAATGTAGGGTAAGTTATGGGTCTCAGCCGTCTGCCAGGACGAGGGGAGGGGAGGGGACTAATGGTGTGACCACGCATCTAGCTGGAAAAGGTCCACTGTCCCTTCCAGTTCTGGATTAGGGTAATGTATAGGTAATAAATAAGGCTTCCCTCTTTGCGGATAGCGTAACTCTGAGCGTACGAAGGGGCATGACAGCCATACGACACCCGTATTTACACTTCGGAAGTGGGGTGAGGCTTTTAAATTGTACAGTATGGGCGTGCTTAAGCGCATAGGTACGTGAGGGCTATACGTACGTCATTAGTTACGCTTTGAAAAGTTAAGGTAGGGTTTGGTAGACGTAAAACGCCCAAAGTACGTACATGCGAGGGGAGTGCCTAGGGGAGTGCTTAGAAGGTATGCTAGCGTAAACACGCTACGCTATGAAACGTATTAGGCGCGTAGGTCTGGATCTACCCCAGTGAGTGTAAATACTATGTCTAGTATCTAATTTTCAATGAGTTCAAATTGCTAGTAAAGGATTTTGGAAGTAGCAGAAACATAAATCCTTCAAACCTACAGTTCTGTCAGTGAGCGTGAGTGAAAGATTGTCACCAAGAGCAATGGCCAGCAACAAGTGTTTTCTGGTGGTGAGGGATTAATCCCATGATAAAAGCTGAAAAAGCACTAGATATGGCAAGGACAGGACAGAGCTGTCAGCGGCGAAAATGAATGGGTGAGTACTCACCCATTCACAAAAATATTCTAAAAAGACTCCCTATTCAAAATACAGACAGACGAAAGTTACTTTTCGGCTGTCTCTATTTCAAATAGGAAGTCTTTTTAGAATTTTTTTTATGAATGGGTGAGTGTGCCGATCGCCATACTCACCCATTCATTTTCACAGAGACCCTCAGGACCCGCCGCTGACAGCTCTGGAGAGATGAGTAACCTCTCCGGGGACTTTTAGTGTTAGAAGGGGGGAGGGGGGTTAGGGTTGGGCTCTTAGGAAGGGAGGGTTAGGGCCATAGAAGGGGAGGGTTAGGGTCAGGCTGTGGGGAGGGGGTCTTAGGGTTAGGCTATAGAGAAGGGAGTATTAGGGTCAGGCTAGGGAAAAGGGAGGGTTAGGGTCAGGCTGCGGGGAAGGAAGGGTTAGGGTTAGGCTGCGGGGAAAGGAGGTTTAGGGTAATGGAAGGGGAGGGTTAGGTTAGAATTAGAAGAAGGGTTGGGGTAGTTTTTAGCAATCGAAATAGGGCCGTTCTTAGCGGAGAACCACTCCCGGGCCAAGACTGCTAAAATTTATATAAATATATGTATTAAGTAGACAACATTGAGTAGCTTCACAGAAAGATTATTACACTTGTACAAAAGGGTTAAAACTTTTGCAACAAATAGAAAATGGCAGAAAGAAAAAACACTGCTGTGCATCCAATAGTAGACAAACATTGCACGTCTAGAGGGAACAGATGACTATAGTTCAGGTGTGAAAGCAACTTCTGTCTTTCTTCTAATAAGCCTGTCACAGTTGCTTGTGCACGCAATGTAAGTAAGTTAATTGATATAATCACTTGTGTATTTAATAAACGTAATTGCTAGGTACACCAGAATCACTAAAATGAAAAGGTGTTACCTAAAAAAAAAAATCAATCAGTTCCTTTAAGAGAAGGCTAACCATAATGAGATTCTCTGCAATACAATGCTCAGCTCATCAACATTTAATAAAATCCTTTCTTTAAACGTCCTCTGGCTGAACAAAACAGAGAAGGTTTTACTGACATATTTTTTGGAAACCATGTAGGCAACTTGCAAGGAGCGTTTGTGTGTGAAGTGCAATAAAGGTTTTCACATAGCTAAAGCAATCTATAAACAGGCTGGAACATTTTATTGACAAGACTGCTACTTCCGTAATACAGCTGCAGCCGTCGTCTGTGTGAGTTATTTATAGCGAGATAGCAGTAGCTCAGCAGTGCAACTAGATAAAGCAATAATCTAATGGCGTAACTTCATTACAACAGATCAGAAAATTATTATGTTTTAAGTGGAAGTTTAGTTTCTTTGTCTTTTTTTCACTGACACACTGAACTGTTACAATGGAACAGCGGCAGCATAAAAAATAAAAGCAGAGGTAAAAGAAGATTAAAAAAAAGAAGTCTTGTCCTGAATATCAAAATATATTATAGTTCTATATAAAACTGGAGTTCTTGATAAATAATTTCCCCCTTCCACAAATGCAAATACTGTGCAGGATCTTTAAACGTAGTTGGCAACATTTCATAACTTCTGGATGTGACGTAGGCGATGTGCTTAGGTGAACTATTTGTACTGCATCGTGTTACGGTTATGTCATGTTTACTTTTATTAGGCATCATTTTTCATTGTAAACATTATGCCATCTCCAACCTTTAAAGCAATTACAGGCAGCTTGTGGCCCTCTGGATGCTGTGAAACTACAAACCCCAGCATGCTCCGAAAAATTAGGAATAGCTTGTACATGGCAGACAGGGTTGCTGAATTTCTATTTCTTCCCTCCAGAAGATCTTGGTGGGAAGAAAAAGATGCCAGTATGGGGGTGGGGCTTAATGACAATTTAAACAACTTGCGCCCTGAAGTCCCAACCCCTGTCCACATCAGGTTGTGATTTGCATAAACTCAAAGCCTCAAGTCCATTGCGAGACATTTGCTGGCATTTTCACGGATATAATAGATTTAAATATAATGGCCCAGATCCAGAACTACGAACAAGCGCTGTTCGTAATTACGCACATCGTAAATACTATGCACTCCCCCGGACACTCCCCTCGATTGGCCGTAATATCACTGCGTACCAACAGCAGGACGTAACTATGCGATGGTCGTAACTACGTAACCCAGCCCATACTGTACGATTTAAATGCCTCCCACGCCTACATTCCGTAACTGGAGCGTATTTACGGCTATCGTAATATAGGCACGCCCATTTGGCCGTAACACCACTAACTAATGTTACGGGCGACCTATTTTCAATTACAGCCGCCATGAGTTACGACAGGAAACATCTGCTGGAAGCATGCGCAGCACGTACTTAAGTTACGCTTACGGCTGGTGTAAATATGCCCGCGTGCATAGTTCTGGCTCTGGCCCAATATCTGTTATATACATTATTTATCACATTTTAGGATCTAGGACCTACTTACTACAGTGACAGTCACATAACATGTGATTCTGTGTACCTGTATTGCCTCCTAGGCCCTTTCATTTCTTAACCCAGTGGTTAAAAGTGTGCAGCTGGAAACCCTGTGGTGCCAAGGATCAGGGCTCTCCATGCACCCAGAAGCTACAACGAGAGAGGTTGTAATGGGGGTGAGTGTCCAGTTGAAACAGCCTTTTTATACCAACTAGTTCCTTTCTTTTGGCTTAGGGGCGCCCTGAAAATATAATTGTGACACTACACTAATTGTGTCTTGGCCAGAGAAAGTTTGGGAACCCCTGTCCTTAGCAATACTCAGCACTGTCACCCCCCATGAAGAAAACAACATCTATAGTTGCAGGACATGCTACGTGTCAGGATTACAGAGAAGTGACCACAAGGAATGCTGGGGATTTACCTATAAATAATGAAAGAATCCCCAAATCATTGTTAAATACATCCTGATATATACACATCATACAATCTGCCACTCATTCTTACATTTGTCTATTAATGTCATGACCTTATATGACTTTGTGTCTCTTCTCTGATCCATAAATTGTCGATTTGCCTAATTTTTAGGGTTTTTTATCTGAAATCATCACAGTTTTTTTTCCGATTTCATCCTACCAATCGGAGCCCTTCCTCTTATGTCTTTTATACGTACCATCCACACCTACATTGGTTGCAAAAACAAAACCGTTTTCTTTTGCATGGCTTCTCAATGTAAACTGTTGCACAGAAACAAGAAAGGAAAGTTTATAAGTATAATAATAAAATAATATAAAGCATTCACTCAAAAAATAAAACACAAGTGCAAAAATACAATATGGACTTGCACAAATTTTATTTATGTGCGGATGAAAGGAGGTTAATTAAGCATTACACGCAGCAATATTCCTGTCTCTATTCAATGGTATCCAATCTCAGTTTTCTAATATTACCAAGCAGCCACTTATTTGCTATAAGGAAGAATAGTCTTAAGAAAATGTCTCACAGACAATTAGAGCTAGGTGATTATAGTAATTCAGAATTCCTCAGTGTAATCTGGGTATGCTGTAATATTGGCAGTCCTTGAGTCTCTCATGTAGAAAACACACCAACATTTTACAATTGCACTATTCCCAGAGTAATTTTCCACTGCCTTAGCTGGATATACTTTCTTTAATATTGCAGTATAATGATTTGTAGAAAAGATGACAATTTTTGGAAGCTACAAGGCAGAAAAATGCAATTCTTACAGTGCAATACATATAGGAGCTTATTCAGAACTGGACACTTAAAGAATGAGGTGTAAAATTCCTTTGACAGGACACAGTCCAAAATAACGTCCCCCTTATGTGTCAGAAAACCATGGTTCAACCATTGGTTTAAAAACTACCAGATTTGCAAGGATCAATACTGCACCAATAAAGAACACTGGGATCCCTTAGGAATTCTTTTAATCATGCACAGACTATGACTAGTTGACAAAGGATTTTATACTGGAAAAATGATCAGTATGGACCTTTCCATCTGCAGCTTTTTATACCTCCAAAGCAAACCATGCAACACACAATAATCATCAGTGTATATAGTATGTAAAGGACAAAACAGTCTAAAAATACTTTGCCGTACAGACAATATATTATTATAACTTTAACATCTCCATTATTTTACCAGCAGTCATTCTAATAGTGCAGATTGCTAGTTAGTAGGGTAATGCTTCAGGCTGAAATAGGCCTGAGAGGGTTATTATAGCTTATTGTAGCAACCTTTTTACCATCAGAATGGGTTTATATACAGTAATACTACCTACTTCATCTGCAATATCTTGATGTATTGTTTATATGCAGCTATAATTCTTATACCTAAGGTACTCATTTAGAAAACCTACATAATACAAAAGTATTGACACCCTGCACTTTAGAATTATTGCACTCTATTAAATCACAATATTATTTGCTTGATGACAAGCTTATTATATATCATCAGCACTTTATAAAGTACAAGGATGACTGGTATAGAGAAGACCTTTACCATCCACGTTTATCCCCAATTTTAAATAACACCTCCCATTTATGTCAATCTACTTATTTATGTATTTATAATATGAATGCTGGGAGTTTATAACCGGTTTCCCTTCTTTTAGGACAATATTAGGGTGATATTTGATTAATTTTTTTCATGCTGGACGATCCAACCACTGCTGGCCCAATCCTATTAGGATTCACACAGGATGGTGGGCGCATAAGCTCCAATTATCATCCAACGTGGAGTGATTTTTGTTTGCTTTTTATACATTACTTTATGCGTATGCACAATGAATAATAATTAATGTTCCAATGATTGCCTATACAGAGAGTATTGTATAAAATTGTGAAGGGAACTCTGCCTCTGACAAAAACACTGTTAGTTCACCATAACTGTCCCCTTGCCGTAGCCTAACCTTAACCCTGCACTCACTTCAGCCTAACCTTAACCCTCCGCTCAGCACATCCTAATCTTAACTCTCCGCTCAACACAGCCTAACCCAAACCGTCTATGCACAGTAGCCTAACCCTGACCCTCCACTAACAGCATCCTAACGCTAACCCTACCCTGCCCCTAAAACTAACATTTAAAGCCACATTTAGTTTAATACTCAGCAGTCTGCATTGCGTCTGGAAGTGTTACGCCTTAGTCGTGCCCCGAACTGTCGAGCAGACATCACAGTCGATTGAAGGGTCATCAATCCTGTATACTGACCATTCGGCATCCAGAGGCGTCAAGTACCCATTCAACACAGGTAAATGTACAGCACAAGACAATCCCGTCATGGAGTTGCTGCCATACTGGATTGTTTGGCTTTGGTCAGTGAGTCTCATCTTGTTTGTCCAGGCTAAAATGTGCTGTGGTTGTAATGTGCACATTTTCAAAGGTCAAATACTCCTTAATATAATAACACCTTTGTGTTCATCTATTAATAAAGTTTTTTTTGTTTTTAGTGCATGTATGATGTGGGGGAAGTATTGTACACTCAAAGTTGTGCTAAATACATAAACACAGAAAAAAAAGATTACTTAATACCTTTATCACCAACGTAGGAAAACATTGCCCATGTATTTATATCTCAAGGAGCCTGGCATAACTTTAATCCATGAATGGAAGATTCATCATGACATGATGATTAAATAAAAGCTATTTTATTTTCAGAAGTAGTTACGCGATGATGCTTGAAGACAAGACAATGTTATAGCTGAGCGCCGGGTCAGCCATTACTGAAAGATATCACATTTTGTTGTCTATTTGTTTTCTAAGTAGATGTCTCAGAGGTTGGTGGAGTGCAGTCAAAATCAATATTGCCTGACAAAGCAGTATGTACATTTTCTGGCTGCAGCAGAAGAAAGACTATGCATAAACCTTTATCACTGAGAGAGAGGATGAGATGGGAAACACTATTACTGAAAATATGTAAATATTGCCTATAACTCTTTTGCTACCATGCAGTCTCATATTCTTTTGCCATCATGAAAAAAAAAAGAATAAGTGACATTATAATTGAAATATTTGCCATGCTATTTCTATGCTTGTAATTTTTGGAAGCTTACGTCAACTGTAAAATTTCATGTTATGAACCTCATTAAGCACTCAACACATTTTACACACCAAATGTAGTTAGAGATGTTTAGTGAAAAAGAAGTATTTTTGCATGCATATTTCAGTGACCTGTATTTCAAAAAGAGATTCACGGTTAATGATTACTTAAGATAATGGCTTATTTTTTTTAGTAGCCAATAGTATGTGAGGGAAA
>WWET01000094.1:548206-563301 GCA_011038615.1 Limnodynastes dumerilii | reverse complement strand
AGGAGTTAGTAAGGGGACAAATATGTTATTTAAAACAGCCAAAGGAGGGTGTAAGTATCTCCTTCCCAAAAGCTTATTCACCCTTGCAGACAGTTTGAAATTTAACTGAATTACTTTTCCATTTACAGACAGCAGGCAGGAAAGTTCCACAGTGTATATCTGTGACAACTAGTGGTGCTAGCGTGATTGAATGTGATGGCTCTCCAAAGCTTTGGGACACAGTATACGATTTCACTCCCCTCATACACAAACATACATACATTGTGTTTTATACTAGACAATTCGTGGAAGTGCTTTTTAGGTCACCTAAAATTAGTCTAATAAAACTATGACCTTTGATGTCACAAAATGTCCCTGGGTAACAAATTCTGGGTAGAAATATTAGTTTGGGTAAATTGAGCACAGGCCACAAAGATATCTCTCCTAAGATGGGGATGCATCAAAGTCTGATAATGCTATATCTTTATGTGGCAAGTGCCTACCCAAAATAACACCTCAATACAAAAAAGCACCCGCTTAGGTACACTTCCAAGAAAGAAGCGTTAGGAAGTTTTTCCATTTTGTAAACAGGTATTTTACTTTATTCCAGAAACAAATATTTGTCCTTAAATTAGTAACTTTTTCATGAGTTTTATGCCATAAAATGAATATACGGTAGACCAACAACATGGAGTGTGGGTCCCCATTGCGAATGGCCGTTCTCTCCCAGCCAGTTCCAGACTGCCTGGGCAAACAACTGATTATGCCTCAAAGAGACATAGTAAATGATCCCTGGAGCACCGAACATGGTGCTCCGAAAGGTAAGTAACTATTCTATCCCCAAACCCACTCCCTAACCCTATGTCTTCCCACCTAAGCCTAACCCTAAGTCTTCCCCCCTCAGCCTAACCTTAAGTGCCCTCCCCCCCCCGCAGACTAACCTTAAGTTCACCCCCCCAACCCTCTCCGGTGGTCCGGCAGCAGCTCTTCATAAAAAAATAAATCTAAAATGGCTGTCATTTGAAATAGAGACAGCCGAAAAGCAACTTTTGGCTGTCCCTGGCTTCGTAATGACAGACATCGGTGCGGGGACATGCACCGACGATATGCATCCATTAAATATGTACTGCAAGGTGAGAACAAAGGGTGGTCTTTGAATCATTTATATGACAATGCATCATAAAGTATATACTGTAAGATCCTAAGATACTTTAAAAACTATCATTCATAAATTATTAATAGAGGTAAAGCCACAGAACCAAATCAGCAGATACGACCAAACTCAGCATATTGAGGATATTACCAAACTACTTATTATGAAATTTACACAAACTGACTGACATAATGATTTAACTTTCCTTCCTCTCTCTGATCCCAGAGGATCATTCGGCTTTCTGATTTATTTGTAGTTGCTAGAGAGGAAAGGGGGGGAAGCTGCTCTCATAAGGCATTATTAAGAAGAGAGATATGATTAGCCTCCGGTACTGCAAGCAAAAATGAAAATAATTCATGCATTATAAAAGATGAAAGCCAAGAGTGAATTGTTATCCTATACATCTGCAGCATATTGCTCTGAAACAACATGCGTGACTGCTGAAGAATTTATGGTAATAACAGAAATTCTTTTGTTTTTGTTTTTTCATTTGAGAGAAAAAATATTAACTAACTGGGACTAACACAGTAGCATATAAATAGCCACAGATTTATTATCAGATTTTTATAGCACCATCCTATTACACAACACTTTATAATGTTTAAGCGCACACAGACTAGGGTTCTTTTTTTTATCAATTTACTGGTATATTTAGAAGTGTGGGCGGAAACTGAAGCACCTGGAATAAGCCCACACATAGAGAACATATAAACTCCACACAGATAAGGCCTTGGGGAATCAAACTAATAACATCAGCACTGTGAGGCAGATGTGCTACTACTTGCACCATTGTTCTTATACATATATATAGTGTATGGTTCTGTGTCTTTGCTTTCATTTTACTTTTTTGATACTAGTTTAGCAATTATATGCATTTTCCTCTAACACACATCGGCTCTTTGAACTGGTCTTCCATTATAACTATAACTTTAACAAAATGAATATATTAATGATGATGATAATGAAGAACATAAAGAGATGTAAAGTTAATGATTTCTGTCTCAGAGTTCTGTAAGTTTCCCTTCACTATCATCTGTCTTCTGTTACACTGCATAAAAGACACATAGGAAGGAAAAGAAAAAACTACTTGCATGTAAACTGGTGAGATATCTGGTGAAACGGTCTTTTGATTATGTGATAGGAAAGATTATCTGCTGAAAAGCTCAAAGCTCAGTGTGTACCCTGCTTAAGCTACGGTGGGAGTCCCCGCACCGATGGCTGTCATTGTGAAATAGAGAAGACAGCCATTTTATTTTAAATTTTTTTATGAATAGGTGAGTATGTGAGCATAGTCAACATAGGGCCATTCGCAATGGGACCCACACCCCTTATGCTACCACCCTCTTTATTTGCTTTGTATCGCCATCGTGGTCCACGTCATCCCTGATTATGTTATGTATGTTCCCCCAGAAGAACTTAATGCATTTGCAATGGTACAGTAAGAAAGCATCTCAGCTAATCTGAGTACTACAACATGCAAAATGATTAGACTTGTTATCTACTGATGATAAAAATAATGCTGGCATTGGGACCTAATTATTCCAATTACCCCATACTTAGCTGTATACTGCTCTCACTTCTGAAAGATTAGAAGGTCAATAGTGTGTTATCCACTGACACTGCATGTTATACATGTTTTCTTAATACCAATCTGTGACCAATGTAACAATGATGACGTCCAGCTACAGTACTAATGATATGACGTGTGTGTGTGTGTGTGTATGTGTGTATGTGTGTATGTATGTATGTATGTATGTATGTATGTTTGAGTGTGTGTGTATGTATGTTTGAGTGTGTGTGTATGTGTTTGTGTGTGTGTGTGTGTATGTGTATGTATGTATGTATGTATGTATGTAGAGTGTGTGTGTATGTGTGTGTGCACTACAATATCCCTGACAGCCAGAGCGTTATGTCAGTCACTATAATATGTAGCTGGCATTACTGGATCAGCACTTAATCATTCCAGGAAAACCAGTTTTCTTATAGCTACAGAGTTACTGTACACCACAAGCCTGTCACCATAGGCTTTTGTATATCACTTAACCAGACCTGGGCTTTTCAACCAGGTCAGGTTTTCTACTGCTACCTAAATATACTGATCCTGCAGTGAACATTGACCTGGTTGTAAAGGCTTATAAAAAAAAGCCTTACACCTTGTTTATAATGGCCCATTTCTAAAATATCTCCATCGCAAGTGTTGCAGGTGCAGACTATGTCCTACTACTTTCTTGTAAGCTCTCCTGAACATGTGTGAAAGTGGAAGGAGGAATTTATTTAAAAGCTCAGTAAATGGCTGGGCTTGGAGCTCAATTTGTACAGATGACTACAGTATCGCTGAGATAATCTCCTGAGAATGCAGTGCATTGTGACTTGAGGGGTCAGTTCTGTTCATAAACTGAAATGCTTTCCTCTGCCGATGAAATTAGTTCTACAGAGTTTGCAGTAACAAAAAAAGTGTTTATGGAGTTATTTGCGCAGAAAAAGAAAGGATAAATAATTAGAAGGTTGGAGAACTTAAAGAGATCATTTAACTGCATTCAATAACAATAAATCCCATTTTAACAAGGTCTTTAAAATTTAAACATAATGTAAAATGTTGCCATTAAACCAGCTAAATGTATTGTGCAAATGTTACATGAAATTTTAGATCCAAATCTTGAGCCGGATCCAGAACTTTGCCAACGTTAAATTCCATAGATTCAAGAAGAGAACACTCCCTTCGTACATAAGGGATTTCCGACGGCTGGACCCTATCTCGATATTTATACACCGGCCCCAAGGATTATATATATATATATATATATATATATATATATATATATATTTATATAGCATAAATAAGGATTTTGGTTAAGAAAGATCTTAACTAAGGACTAGATCCAGACCTTTTTCAGATGCTTTTCACATGCCACTCTCCTTTCTCTTGTGGTTCTCTGTCCAAGCACAGATCCATGCAGAGCTGCTGTTCCCTGCCCCGGTTCCATACGTTAGAAGTTACGTTAGAGTAACATCTGGAATGCGCATGTTCCTGTGTAACTTGTAAGGGGGTTTACGCAAGAGACTTTTGCAAGTCTCCTGACTTACTTAATACTGGATCCGGCACATTTGCAAATATATGATAAGTCAGCATCCAATTTCATGGCTTTTCTGCTCAGCTGTTCCTAACTCTAAACAGTAAGAGTCTCTATATTGGGTCATATATGTGATTTTAAATTGAGAGCTCACACAACTGAGCCCCCACCCCCTCCTTTATAATAATTATAAATAAAAAATAGTCTCTGTGGACCAACACTACCTGTTAGCTGCTGATCTCAGACATGCTTTCAAACAGGATGCAACTGCCACTGCACCAATCACTGTTTTGACACTGATACAACCAACAGCATAGTGTCGGTTGTATCACCTGTTTAATAATTTTTTTATATAGCATGGGGTACCATGTCGAACGCTCCTATTTTTACAAGGTATCCATTGCACATGCCTTTATTGTCCATTACGGTTAGATTTCTAGGAGGGGAAGGTTAAGATTAGGCTGCAGAGAGGGTTAAGGTCAGGCTGTGGAGAGGGGAAGGTTAGGGTTAATGGAATTTTCAGAGTTCCTGGAGTCACATGACCAATGCTGTTTGAGGAGGAAATTGCCGTCAATCCCTTCCCAGCCTCAAGGTAATCTGTCGAAATACAGATCGTTGAAGTGGCGAACTACACCCCTTCCAAACAAAGTTACACAATATAGCTGTTGCTCAAATCAATTTATAGGTTAATATAGACAGGTGTATAAAAGGCCATTCATGCACCTTTCTGTCTTACCTATAATTTTTGTATTTTAGTAAAGTAAATTGTTTCTGATCAGTGGGAACCCTTGACCTGTGACCATCAATTTACATTCAAAGCCATCATCAGACATTGCTGTGGCACTGTCAAACATTTATAAATAAAGATGTCACTTTCTACTTGAATGGCCATTTGAACAGTGCCTTTTGTCTTATTTAGCACACAGGGAACTAGACAAATCCTGATTCTATAATGTGACCACACTATATGGATGCCAAGTCTACTTTTAGGCAAGTTGGTCTGATCTACGTCCGAATGACTATTTTAGAAATCGGTTTACATTCTTGACTTTTTAACATCTTTTCACATATTTTAGTTCTTTCTATTAATCAGTACCAAGAAGCTAATATGAGCTGAGAGTGCATGGCAAGCTGGCATTGTGCAGCTGACATACATGATGGATGAGGAGGCAAATGTATTATTGTCCTTTGTGAAACACAGCATAAAGGTAGCTTGGGTGCTAATGCTTACGCCAGCTATCCAGGCAAGACTTAGGGTAGACAGATTTTGTGTAGCAGACTGGCCTTTACCCTGCATTCACTAAACATGGGATTAACCCTTTTCACTCTTTGAAGGGCCAGTATTGTATTGGTTGACAAATGCAATTGCAAAGCTCATTAGAGAGTAATATATATGTACTCTAAGGGCATCTTGTAAGGAACAGACTATACAATTTCATTATGGCATATTAAGATAGTAAGATTTAATTACAATCTAAGTTGGGTCTTTGGATTCTTAGGTGAACTCTAGATGTCCTGTCTCAGACTTCATAAAGTTCATGGTTAATGAACAGTGTTTAGTTTTGTATCTCGTTGTAAGTCCAAATATATGGAGCAACCTCCAAACTGTCCTGAATTGGATGCTTCATTCCCTATTTGAGGATTTTCAACATCCTGATTAAGGCAGAAGATAGGAAGTATTTACCATTTACATTAGCAAAGAATGGGTAATGTGTGAAAACGCCAGTAATACACATACCATAACAATGCAGAGCAGATGGGTTTTATGGCTTGTCTAGCACTACTGGACTTCTAGACAAGCTCCAGATTTGTGTCCACTCTCACATCACGGGACAACCGTGCTGCAATATGAAGAATTGTAGAAACTCATATTTTAAAATTAATATTATTTTATTTTATTTGTATTTAATAAATGTCACAAGCATACTGACGTTCATTCATGTTAAAGTTATCATTATCTTTGGCTCCAGGGGAACAAATTATAATCTAATCCATACTTAATAATATTTAATAGTGCCCCTCTGAGTGATCCCAGAAAGAAGATATATAAGACAGGATTAGGGCACTGTAATGTAGTGGGGTTTGAGTTGCCCCTGAGAACAGTCCTTTTTCTCGAAAGGACTATTTTCGACACCCCATCTTCGAAGATGGAGCTGCTAAGAAACTTCCTGCCTCACCACAGACAGGTAAGTATCGCTTCCCAATCCCAACCCTTATGCTAATTCTTACCCTAACCCTCCCCTTCCATTACCCTAACCCTCCATTCTCCGCAACCTAACCCTGTCTCCCTTCCCCACAGCCTAACCTAAGACTTCCTTCCACACAGCCTAACCCTAAGACTCCCTTCCCCGCAGCCTGACCCTAATACTCCCTTCTCCACAGCCAAAGCCTAAGACTCCCTTCCCCGCATCCTAACCCTAATTCTCCCCTTCTAGGCTCCATACCCTTTCTGCAACCTAACTCTAAGTCTCCCCTTCTCCCATCCATTCCTTCCCCACAGCCTAACCCTGAGACCACCCTACTAAACTACACCCCCTCCCCTGCACTAACCTGTCCTGTCATCATAGCGTTTGGAAGTGGCGGGTCCAGCTGTGGGTCTACAGCGTGATTTTTGGAATGGGGCTACAGTCTAATATACACACAGCCGACAATTAGCTGTCAGCAGTTTGTATGTATGTCTCTGTATGAGTGTCCACAACAGCGCATGCAACCCTGGGTGGTGAACTGCATTAACAATCTTGTCCTAAATTGTGTGAGACATTGTGGATCAGGGAAGTCACAAGTTGAAGTGGGCAGAATGTAGACCTGAACAGGGTGTAAACCTCTCATGATGAAGTTTTGCATTGACTAAGGAATAGCAGTAAAAGTGAATTCTTTACCATTATAAACTGGTCTATTAAAATAGTTGTAAGCAGAGTGGGAGAACCAAAAGGAATTTTTTTTTAGACATCCACTTCCTCCTACAATGGCAGCACTAGTTCTGTGTGTACGCCAGGGGATCTACTAAGGGGGAAGGAGCAGCTTAGCCAACCTGTTTATCTGGGAGTACAGCTTTAAACTGAATTCCATGATTTAGCCAGCTTAAATTTTTAAATATAAATAAATGCCTTTGTGCATGACTGACAACTATAATTCCCGGATTTCCATGTTTCTGTTATACGGAAGTAGTGTGTAAGACGGTTGCTTTCATTCAGGTTTTCAGTGCCACAAAGCCCTGTGTAACACTATTATCAAGCTTGATCAATACAAGTGAATAAATACTACTTTTAAACAGAATGTAAAAGAAAAATAAGAAAAAAGAACACACAGGCCACACTAAACACTCCCTAACAACCACGAGTCAGAAACCCAGAAGTAATTATTAAGAATATAGGACCGGATCCAGACCCCCGCAAGCTTTCCATACGTGTGGGGGTCTGGCAGAAAGGACGAGAGAAGGGAATGAACTCCTCCTGTCACTCCTCTCTTTCGTGCAGGCTTTATGGCAGTTAACTGAAATGTGCAGATCCGTACGAACGCTGATATGCTCCTAAATGTGAAAACCCACCTCCACTGTACAATTTAAATGCTTCCCCGCCCACCTTGGCGGGCAGAGGGGAAGCAAAGTCCCTTCATACCGGTTGCAGTCCCTGCATAGAAGGATGGAATTCAGAAATAGGGATCCAAAATCCGAAAGTTCTTTTTCAGACATGCCGACGCCGCAGGACCCGACCACCGCATGTAACCTCTCCAAGCTAAAACAGTTTGGGTCAGGCTACAGGGAATGGTGGGTTAGGGTCAGCCTGCAGGGAAGGGAGGGTTAGGGTCAGTCTGCAGGGAAGGGAGAGTTAGGGTCAGTCTGCAGGGAAGGGAGGGTTAGGGTCATGCTGCAGGGAAGGGAGGGTTAGGGTCAGGCTGCAGGGAAGGGAGGGTTAGGGTCAGGCTACGTGGAATGGGAATGGTGGGTTAGGGTTAGGCTGTGGGGAATGGTGGGTTAGGGTCAGGCTGCGGGGAATGGTGGGTAAGGGTCAGGCTGCAGGAAAGAGAGGGTTAGGGTCAGGGTAATGGAAGGGGAGGGTTAGAATTAGAATCAGGGGAAGGGTTGGGGTAGATAAAAGCCTTACCTTTCAGGGCACCGCGTTCGGTGCTTCGGGGATTGATTGCTATGCCTCATTGAGTTCGAAACTGGCTGGGAGAAAATGGCCCTATCAAAATAGGGCCGTTCTTAACAGGGACCCACACCTCTTCATACGCAAAATCTATTGTATAGAACTTTGCTCTTAGTATGGAACTTAGCATTTTATGCATGTAACATCTGGAAGGTGCATGCAGCCTCCAGTCAAAACACCCCACTTACGCACTTTGCGTGCGTAAGTGGGGTGCTGAACGCAAGTCTGGAACCGGCCCATATTCATTCAATATCGGTCAAACCGATACATAATTTAAATAAAAATCTACTTATGCATCAAATATTCCACATACCATATTATCTATTTGTTTTCAAGCCATAATTTATGAAAACTAAAATTTCAAACCATCTTGGTTTATCAAGCATGGGGACAAATTAGTTGTAAGTAAATGGCATCTTCAATGTATATCTGGGTAGCGATTAGCAATTAAAAAGGCTCTCTAGACACATTTACATTTTCTATCACATAAATTAGAGAGCATTCACTGAATACGCTTCCAAAGTGATTGTTAAATGTAGGCCCTGATTACTGCAGTAATAATCTCAACTGTGACATTATAAGTAACATTTATGGCTTGTTATAGGCCTGAGAATAATTGAGGGGCCGAAAACATGAATTATTTAAATAGTCATCTAATTTTGAAATAAGCAGTAATCTTGTAGCCTGCCTTTAAATAAGAAATACATTAAATGAAAGGCTTAATGGTGGAGAACTTTGTCCTGTTTATTTTCTGCATCACATATAAACATTTCCATAATTTGCGACCAGGGAAGGGACATGAGGTGAAATACAATTGTAGGATATTGAATTGGATACAGACTAGGATCGGTAAACACTCTCTTTTTGCGCTTGTGCATGCACCGCGATTCCTGTACGGATCTGAAGCTTTATGACCCATATTTCTGTACTCTTAGGGACAGATTTTCTAAGCTGCAGGTTTGGAAAAATGGAGATGCCTATAGCAACCAATCAGATTCTAGCTCTCACTCTCTTTTTACTTACTAGAGAATGTCAGCTAAAATCTGATTGGTTGTGATGGGCAACATCTCCACTTTTCCAAACCCGCAGCTTAGTAAATCTTACCCTTAGTCATTTCAACATGTTTCTGATAGTGAATGCAAACACTAGAGGGAGTGATTCCAGTTATACAGTGTAGGTGTGACTTATGCATGTCCTCCTATTCAGACTTCTGGGAGCACGGATCGGAAATCTTATGGTATGTTTCTGTCCCCTAAACCCTGTGTGAACGAGGACACTGGCCTCCCGTGAGCTCACATGGAAGCCTTGATCAAGCAGAAGTTTAGATCTGGTCCATAACCTCTATATATACTAAATTTCAAGGTGATCATTTTAATGCATTGCATGTTTGGACTTAAAAACATTTAAAAAAAAGTGCACTTTAAGCTCCACCTCCAAGATATGTGGCATTACTCCACAGGGAGGCTTTAATGCCCACCTGTCCCATGTCCTTATAGTTTAACCCTCCAAGAGATTATGAAAGGGATTTAACAATTATTGGTCTGAAGAGATTGACCTTCTTGTAGATAAATCACTGCTGTTTTTATGATTTATATAATATTCATATTTAATATTTGTATTTAATGGATTTATCTTCAAACAGTATTGAAATATTCTTATCTGTCTATCATAACGCTATTACCATTATTGGCCTTATGATATAAGGTGGGGGTTAAATTACACAGTATAGAAGCAGAACTACATCATTTGGTGAATATAACCACTTTTACATTATTCTGAAAGGAATACACCATTGCAATAATCTAGTAATGTAAAAACAACAAAATTTTTTTAAATTCTAGTCAGATTCTAGTTATGGTCCCTAACATGGTAGACCACATTGCTCAGTATTAGTCTTCCTTTCCACTATGTCGCTATAAAAATGTTAACTATTACTTCCCTACTCTTCTACAGGCAACCGCAACTCCACATACCTCCTTAAGGCCAGTGCCCTATAATAGAACTCTAAGGTCAATTACTGTAGCAAGGTTGGCCCCTCCCATGTGTATAAATCAATCAATCATTTGACAATATGCAATTTACACAGCATGAATGCAAGGCTCTCAATGCTTAGCAATAGAAACACACACATCCCAACATGATGCAGAGATATGAAAGAGCCTACTGGACATATTTATAAAGTGCAAGCACGTCATTCATTTCATGTATATTAATCATCTCAATAACATAGAGCCTTTGCTATATGTCCATTTTAAATGACTTTACTTGTTTTTATTTCAGGAAACTATGGTTAGGGTGAATTATGACTGCTGACATAACATATGCACTCAAATTTTAGACACTGGGCGTGGAATGTAAGCACAGAAGATTCAAGATCTTTGCACTATTTTGAGAAATTAGCTTTTTAAAGATGGAAATTAGTAAGTGTATATGCTGTAAATTATGGAGAATGAGACCTTTGGGTGACACTCAGCCAAGAATAAAATAAAGGATTGGATCCAGACCTAATTCCGTTAACCCACTTCCGCATGCACAGTGTTACAACACATTTGCAATAACTCCTATCTAACCTAATTCCGTACGTATGGAGTTCCATCGGATGGAGTTCCATCCAATGGGGCGGTTCTTCCCCTCCGTCTGGACAAATTAGGAATATGGGCAGGGGAAATGCTAATTTGACAGTATTGGCTGGGTTTTAGGTATACGCACAAATCAGCGACCGTACGGAGCACTGATCCGTATGTTTTAGATAAAGCAGGCTTATTGCAGCGTAACTGCCATAAAGCCGGCATGAGAGAGGGGAGTGACAGGGGGAGTTCACTCCAATCTCTCATACTTAATGCAGACCCCCGCACGTACGGAAAGCGAGTGGCAGTCTAGTTCAGGCCCAAAGTTTAAGCCTGGTATAAGACAATGCTACATAGGATATAATATTGCTAAGTAACGATGTCACAATAATGTCTCTACTGCTGTATCCGTGTTGTGATCCTTCATCTAAACCCTTTCATAAATTTCTTCCCAGAATAGCTATTTCTTTCCTGAATTCTCTTCACCTGAATAGGTTTTTGTCAATCTCAGTAAGAAACCTATATAAAAATCTGAGCAGAAACAGAACAGAATTTCTCTAAAAAAATAACTCTTTAAAGACCGCATGTACATAATCTACGTAACGAAACACTACGTAGATAGCGTTGTATCTAAAATTGCAAAATTAGGCACGTATGTAAAAAATTACGCTGTTGTGAATCCGGCCCTATGTTATCAAAGACAAGTGAAGTCCTCATACAGAGGCAATATATATCATAATGTATCATACTTCATTATTAAAAGAATGAGTAATAGATTGCTGACCCCCAACTGCCTACACGTGACCCCCATGAGTGGATTACCTTAACAGAGCATAGTGCAACTGAGTGCTGTTTGGTGGTGGAATTGCTCATACATCCCCTTCCTTAATTTCAGTGTGTGGTTTTTAGGGTCTCTATATAAAACCTTCTGAAGATGGATCATGTCATGGATTCTTATTTCACAAATGTATATATAAACTTTACATGGCCGAGTAAGTATTGAGTTTATCTTTTGTCCCTAGACAAGTTCACTTGTGCGGCTTTTCAGCGAATTTTACTGTCACAACAAACTGTCCTAAGCAGTGCACTTTGTCTCCTATCTTTTTACTTATATATACTGGGTACTCCAAGAGCTATTTAGAGCTGCCTGCTAGTCCTATTGGTGCAGACTTGTCATAAGCAGTTCACTAGTACTATTAATTCCCATCTTTTAGTTCTTTTGGAGACTTTCCCTACCTCTGTAGTATAGTTAACATGGTGGCAGTTCTTGATCCCCTGTAAATACGAGTTATGTCTATAAAATAACGAGACTGTGATTCCACCTAGTAAACAAAGAAGTCAGAACCGGTTATAACTGCTTACGTGGTGACATTGAACATGTGGCAGAATGTGTTCCAGAAGGCACAGCAGTTACCAGCATTATTATAAGGAAGTTTTGAAAAAGCTGAGAGAAAGAGTCAGAAAGAAACGTCCACGACTGTAGAAAAATGGTTTCATTCTTCACCAGGACAATACGCCTGCTCACACAGCCCTTTCTGTGACCAACCTTTCCAGCCTGGTTGCAACATTGAACTTACCTTTGCTGCTTTGCTGTCCCCCCGGTGGTCCCTGCGTGACCTAAGGTCACCTCAAAGTCATTGTGTAGCGTGCATAGCTGGGGAGACAGCCGGAGGAACAGCTGCGGGGAAGAGAGCCTGACACAGATGCAGGGACCGCCGGAGGGACAGCAAAGGTAAGTTCAATGGGACCCTCACTCGATTATAAGCCATGGGGGGCTTTTTCAGCATAAAAAATGTGCTGAAAAACTCGGCTTATACACGAGTATATATGGTACTTTTCCGGCAGAGGGAGGTGGGGGATGGGGGACTCCATCTTTCCCTCTATTACAATGCAGTAGAATAGTTGATTTGACACAAAACAACTTAGATAAACAATGGGTTGCTATACTCTCTGTCCCCTTTGCCTTTAGTGGCCCTCCATTGGAATCCGGCACTTCCTAATGTTCATCACCCCACAATATGGACTACTCTGAGCCGGTGGAAAAGCCTTAGACTCTTCCCACATCTTTTAGTAAGATTTCCCCCGCTTAGTGTGATCTCTCATAACTTTGGCTTTCCCTTCAGGGCTCCAGCCTCATTTTTATAAATCTTGGTGTGAACCTCTAGATCCAGTCAGGCCTGGGAAACAGATCTAGAGATTGCACTGTGAATCGATTATGTCTGTTTTTCTTAGTTTATTTGTCAGTGTTACAATGTAAAATTGCATTCTAAGCTGGTTTTGTAAAGTCTCTAACGTTTGTTTTATATGAAATGCAAATAATCAAAATTTACACCAAAAAATCTTAAATAGAATATTAAGGTGCTTGCAGTGTAGGCCAACCTCTTAGCTGGTTTTACAAAAGCAGAAAAGTACAAGTCATATAGGCAATAATAAAGGGACGTGTGCAGACTACGGAACCGCATTTACGCAATCTACGTAAGGAAAAGATACGTAGATAATGTAAAAAATTTACTACGCATGCGCAGTAGGAAAAACGCTATGTTATATGTCCGGTAGTCTGCATACGGCCCAAAATCATTATTTTAAAATAATAAAAAAACTTGTTTTAAAATGATTAAAGAGAAAGCACATAAATAATAATCTGATTACCCTCTTCTTCAAGTTTTAAAGGTTCAGTAAAGTTTTCAGTGATAACTATCTCCATCTCTCTCTTTGCCATTTGTAGGTAAGCCTATATTATATGTGACATATTGTACATTCTACATACAAGTAACATCATCTGAATAGTGTCAACTAATCACATTCAGAGTTATAGAAGCTTTGAGCATAATTCAGCATTACATTACTGCTTATTGCATCAAACAGCAGTTATTTTTTTTTTATTATTTCTTTGCTCTTGGCCTCTGACATGACTCCATGGAAAGAGAAATTACTCCTCTCGGTTCAAGATTAATTTGATGATATCTTGTAGGCCTATTTTTTGAGTAATGCCCTTTTAAATGGCAGTTCTCATTACCTTTCTGACTTATGCATTGATAAGTAAAATATATTGGATTCTTGCTCTCAGCAGCAGGAGGGGATAGTGTGCGAAATACTAAGGATATTTTTTTTTTCTTAAATCATAGACTTATCTATTAGATGCTAGAGATAAGGGTGAACAATTGCTCCAATAAAGCTGCTAAAATCTCTTACTGCAATACTAGAAAATATGTTCATAGCTAAAATTGGGCAAAAAATGTCAAGATGCTTAAGAATTTATAATAAAAAAAAGTGTTTGCCGGAAACAAAAATTGATACTTTGTTCAACACATAAACTGCATTATATTCTTAATCAATAATTATGCAGGATGCCTAGAAGATTGCATTAATTATAACTGTAGCCTGGATGATGTATTGAAATAGGAGACGGCGCAATATCAATATTACTTATGCAGACAGGCTACAAAATTGGCAATAAAATAACCTCTAGGAAAATTTTGGCAGTGTTAAAAACAGCAAAAATATGTGTTACATTGATTTTTAGATAATGTAAAATGTCAAATTGCTTGGAAGCCGTTGCAATGTACTAATAATTGCCTTGAGCTATTAGTACTGAACCAGTCCTACAAATACAATATATGCAGTTGTGTCTGATCTTTTGTAAGTTAGTAATCTGATTCAGGCAATCAATCCTTTGTAGTAATGGTCATTTCATATTTTTCCTATATGACACTTTCCTGTTTATCAGGATTAAGACTTTTAAGCATGAAGGATCCAGACCCCTGCACGCTTTCAATACATGCAGGGTCTTAAAGTCCACACAGAATAGGGGAGTAAACCGCCCCCCCCCCTCTCTCGTGCAGACCTTGGTCTGGATTCAGTTAACACGTAGTTTTCGTCTTATGTACGTTGTTTTAAGAATTGAGGTAGCTTATTTATGCGCTTACGCAATCTATGTACAGAAATGGTACATAGATAGCGTAAATAAGATACTATGCATGTGTAGTAGCTCAATTCTTAAAACAACGTATATAAGACGAAAACTACGTAACTGTGAAACGGAGCTTTATGGCAGCCTTAACACAGACACGTGGATCAGTCAGTAGTCCTTACGACTGCTGATACGCTCTTAACTAGCAAACCCTGCCCATACTGTGAAATTTAAATCTCCCCCCGCCCTTGGCAGACATAGGGAAAG
>WWET01000094.1:522453-548190 GCA_011038615.1 Limnodynastes dumerilii | reverse complement strand
GGGAAAGAACTGCCCCTTTGTACATAAATGCATATTTTTAAGAATATTTGTACTGTGCATGCATCATAGTGACTATGCAATGTATGTAGTACTTTGGGACGGACTTTAAATGCAACCACTGCAACCACTTCTTAAGAAAGAAAATACGCACAGGAAGTTAAGGAAGCCCTATGGCCTTAGGTTCCTAAATAACAGGGGAGTGTTGTGGGAGTAAGTTGAAACTTAGTTGCAGATACAAACATATCCACACCTTCTTAAGGCCTTATTATGTATGAATCAGGCCCAATATTTCTATGCACAATTGTACATTGGTACTAGCTCAAAGTACCAATTCATAGCACCTCATACTCCAAGAATTTCAGACTCATTTTTTACATATCTTATGCTCAATTCAGTTTTTGTGTTATTATTTATTTTCTAATATAAGAACTTAATGTTAATGGCACTTTAATGTGACATTTTCCATACTCTTCATGTTTTTCTGATGTCCAGTATGGGTCTAAGATTCTTACAGCAGATACCGTGATGTAAAGATGATTGTGTAATACAAATGAGACAGTGAAAACCAATTAAGAGAAATCCCTCATACCCAGGTACTTATGTAGCTGAATGATGTTTACATGAAATATGTTGCAATGGCAACTGGATAATATTTACTGGCAGGGGATGCTAAGAGAAATCATTTACAGTACAGAAAAACACAAGAGAGAAAAGGTTTTGTCATCTGAGATCTATTCTTTGTCATCTAAGTTGTAGTAATTGCTGTTATTGTTATTGTATAGGCTGGTTTGATTACAGAGAGAGATATAAAAAGTATTAAATTCATATGGTATTTGACTTTCTGCTATAATATATATNCTTTTTTTCATACATTTGTAAATATATAATAAGTTAACAGCCACTTACAAGGCTTCTCTGTTTTGGTGGTCCTAACTCTAAAACTGTCGGAGTCCCTACATTGGGTCATATATCATGTATTTATGAATTGAAAGCTCACACACTGAGGAGGGTCCTCAAGTCTCCAAAATATCTACTCTGTGTGGGGTGGGCTATTTTTGAGACCGCACTCCCGAAGATGGATCTAGGCAGAAACCTCTTGCACTGCAGGAAAACAGGTAAGTGATGTT
Organism: Limnodynastes dumerilii; assembly: GCA_011038615.1. Lineage (NCBI taxonomy): Eukaryota > Metazoa > Chordata > Amphibia > Anura > Limnodynastidae > Limnodynastes > Limnodynastes dumerilii. The sequence goes on along the minus strand of WWET01000094.1, from coordinate 547,063 downwards.
CTCTATTACCCTTACCCCAACATTTCTGCTAGTTCTTACCCTAACCCTCCCCTTCCATTACTTTAACCCTAACCCACCCTTCCCTGCAGCCTAACTCTAAGACTCCCTTCCCATCAACCTAACCCTAAATCTACCTTCCCCACAGCCTAACCCAAACTAACCCTATCCCTAACCCTCCTACAATACTTCCCCTACCCTACACTAACCTGTAGTTTCGGTGGCTTCGGAGACCGTTGGTTTCGCAGGGTTATTTTCGCAATGCAGTCCTTTTCTAAAATGCACACCTTCAAAAATTGCTATGGGTAAATCAAAAATGGCTGTTCGCAGCGGCGAAAGGAACCCATTCCAGCCATGCATTCAAACAAAAACATACAAAATAGTGTGTTTATAGGTTAATCTAGAGCAGGTGCTTAAAAGGTATGGGGAAATATATACAGATACAAAAGAGGATAGAGTACCAGGGCACTTTCTTTATTATGGGCTTTGCACCAGGACGGTACAAGTTAATCCTTATAAATTAATACATTATTTGTGAGGGTTTTTTTAAAAACAGGATGCATATTTTTTGTGTTTTGGCCTGAATCACAGATTAAGTCCGCATGGAAGAGGGGATTGAACTCCCCCTGTCATTCCCCTCAGTCGTGTGAACCTTAGGGCAGACTGCCTATCACAATAGGTGATACATGCACAAATTGCATGAAACATCTGATAGGTGCAAGCCCTTCCCTCCAGATACCCTACTTACGCACTTTGTGTAAGTGGGATGTGGTGTCTTAAATAGGTCTGGATCTAGTCCTAAGTATTTAAAAATTTTCTTTATTATCAACTATGTAGAGAAATTGATAAATAAACTGTCAAAAGTTCTAAATCTACAATCCTTATGTGCATTTCTATACATTGCAACAGCGGCTTCTCCATGGGTGATTATTCTATTCTCGGAGATCATGTTGCCTGCAATTAGTGACAATATTTATTTGGAAACCAAGCTATGTCCGGACCATTAAACCTGATATGAGGGATTGTATGTACTTATTGCTTATTGTCAGATAATGCAAATAACTAATAAATATTGATAGGATAAGAGAGTAGAAACCTATGAAGCCTACTAATTAATTATATACCAGTATTAAGTATGCTAATATGTTTAAGCTAATTCACAACCAATTTCAGAATACTAAAGCAATATACATGTTAAATGTGATGCTTAAATTATTACATGTGTTTTTAGATTGCTTATAGATTGCTAAAAGACTCAATGATAACATTGCTTAAACGTTAAGGGCCAGATTTACTAAGCTGCGGGAAAGGAAAATTGAGGATTTTGCCCATAGCAACCAATCAGATTAGAGCTGACATTTTCTAGTATGTAATAGGAAAGTGAGAGCTAGAATCTGACTGGTTGCTATGGGCAACATCTACACTTTTCCTTTTCCGCAAGTAAATTCAATAAAAAATACGTGCCGCAATAGACGTAAAAAAATTTGCGCTGCGCATTTTCCCATCTATTACGGTAGCTGATTTTTATGCGCATCTCTATGAGGCATGCATAAAAATCTTTCCCGAAAAATACACGGCATTATCTTTACACCCGAGTTAATCGCTGTGCGAAGCTAACTGAAACTGGCCCTAAGAGGTTTCTTCTGACATCTTAAAAGTGCACACTGCAAAACTTTCTAGTTAAAGGGGCTACATCCCCTATATCTGAAGCCTCTGGGCTGCTTTTCATGGGACACACCTGTTGTACTATAACCTTGGTTATAAATGCAGAACATTGCCAGTTCTGCAGTGCAGAAAGTGACTTATGGAACCGGTTTGTAATAAAATTAGATGTAGTGCAGTTTGGGCTTCACATTATTTTAATATTATAAAGGTAAAATTTTGAATAATGTTATTATAAAATTGATTGATCTACTCTGGAATTCATTTCTCTCTTCTGTACTTTAACAGTGATGCAAAAATATCATACTACAGTAATAACTTTAGATATTGCTTTTCTCAGTTGCATTACACTTTACAACACACAATGACACTATTGAAACAAATTAAGTATTGTTTTGTAGAAAATGACCTACCATTCTGGGGATGATCCTATATTTTAGGAATAAAAACAGGGAATTTTAGCATTGCACATGTGCATGGCAAGTGCAAGCTTAAAAAAGTGAATGCAATGTGGCTGATCATCAGTGTTCACTTCTGTACTAGTGAGGATGGGGATTTCACTATATTAAAATCAGAAACTGGACATTTTAATGCAGCTGCAAATGTATCTGCAGCTATCTTTCCCTGCACTTCCTGTGGTTTGCCAGTATGATGTGTCTGACACACCGTATTTTGCCAGTGGAGGCAACAGCCGTCACTTTGTGACTGCTGTAAAGATGAATCAGTGCATCCAGCAACATGTGAATGCCACAATGGCAACAGGTGGAATATTACCTTAACCCTCCCCTTCTTTTAGCTTAACCTTAACCCTCCTTCTCCCACAACATTATCCTAACCTCTCCCGTCTAATTCTAACCCCGCATGTCCATCTGCCTAACTCTAACTCTCTATCTCCCGCAGCCTAAACCTAATGTTTCCTCAGCCCGTCTCCCGATCTCTCTCCAATGTCCATTCTGCAGGCCACCGCAGCCCCGGTGTAGGGGATTGAACTTTTTTTTTTTGGGAACGGGTACCTTGGTAAAATACGGAAGCTACGTATGGAATCTCAAAGTAAATCAGTATAAGCCCCTGGATCAGGGCAAATATGTTGTTCAAAAAAATAAACAAAACACATATTTTATTTATTTGAGCAAGTGAAATGTTTAATTGCACAAGAAATCTATAAAAGTCATGAGAATGATGATTAAACCTTTATAGATTATATATTTACTCAATGATGTTTTAGACTTGACAGCAATATTTAAGCTTTAAATGCTAGCCTGGCATTTCCTGTGGATCCAATGGCTCTGTCTAAACTTGGTTAATTTGCCATTAATCAGTGGTGCTTATACTGAAGAAGAAAGCCTATGGAAGTTAAAGAAAACAAGGACTCACATGATAAATGAGGAGAAAATGTCAGGTCCCACTCGCCATCCTATGATAATAGTCTTTTTTTGTATCAACTAATGGACTTGAGTTGGCAGTTTTGTTCAGATGCATCTACTAGCAAAGAATTGCTTGCACAGTGTTGGTTAGAGGGAACAATGAGAAACCCTCCTTTTATGATGCTGTCAGTTTGAAGAGATGAAGAAAGAAAAACAACAACTTTCTAGTTCAGACCTAAATCAGACAACCATAGAATTAAGTTAACCTTAAATTTTCTCTTATAATTTGCACAAAAGACAAAAATAAACTCATTTGACCCCCTCATCTACTACACTATTGCCAACGTCAAGTCATATTACAGAAGTCTGTGAAGCATTGTTAATTTATGCTCCACACATAGTGTGACATAGTGACACTGACTGAGAAAGACCATAAATGTTCTGAGGAAAATGTGTGAAAAACAAAAAAGTAAACAAAACTTGATATAAGCTTGAGTCAACATGAATCGTCAAAGTTTACCACAAAAAAAGTAGTTAAATCATAAATAAATGTATTATAAAATCTGAACAATAATCTACAATCATTAAACAAGACATTAGACTGCTCATCACAGTAGTGACTAGGGTAAATGGGATAGGTTCTTCCACTTAGCTCCTACCTGTGCTAATGTAGACTTTGCCCATTTGTACAGTGCCCAACAGAGAGCTGAATGAATGTTCTCCATGCTGTGTGGTTGCCCACACTCCTGTGTTAGCCTACGCTACAAACAGGAAGTTGATAGCAGAGTGGCCATAGTGATAGAGGAAGTGGAGGTTGATGGTTGTCTGGATCACAGCAATGAAAATTATGGCAAACATTGAAAAACATAAGGCAATGGAATAGTTAATTGCAATAATAATGACAAATAATAAAAAAAACATGATAGTCCAGTTACTTAATCAATTTATTTGTCACAAGAGAAAATGACCAAATATGAACAGGATAGCAGAGCAGACTGAAACAAGCATGGATTGATAATGTTACTAAAACAGAATTATACTGCGATTACAGCATCCATGGAATGCTTATCTGGTGTTTCTTATCTGGATACATGAAGAGATGATAGCTAAATTATAGACTACATTCCTTGGTTACTTAGTAAGGCTGGGTTTACTAGAAGAGATAAACCTTACTATAGAGTGTTTTCAATGCTACAATTATTATGGGAGTGAGTGTGCGTGTGTATACATAAAGGATCTATTTATAAAGATCATTTTAATGCAATAGTGTCAGTTTTGAAGCGAAAACAGTCCCTAAAATGAAGTGGAGATTTACAAAATGCCGGAGCAGAGTTTTACAGTGCGCTCCCGGCAAAAAGAATAACCCCAGCTCAGGCTGGCATTAAGAATAAGTATCCCGGCAATGTCCCCATATAACCCTCTTTTCCTCCCCCTAATAGCTGTTATTAGGGGGGAGGAAAAATGGGGCATATATGGGGAGACCGCCGGAATACATAAGAATATTAGCTTAGTAAAAAAAAAAAATTATAATTAAAAAACAATAATACAAAAAAATAGAATAAATAAATAAATAATGAAAACTCACCTGTCTGGACGACCTATCCGACTGCAGGTGTCCAAGTCACTGCATAAATACACTGCGCATGTGCAGTGTTTCTCATGTCAGGACTTGAAATTTGCATTGCATGAATGAGAAGTCCTGCGATGACCCGGCAAATCATCACAGGACCTCGCAGGAGGGGTAAGTATTTGTAAATACTGTGACCGAAGCTGCCAGGTTCGCTGTGAAGATAAGCGAACCTGATGCAGCTTCGTTCACAATGAAACAAAGCTGTATATAAACAGACCCCAAAGTGTATTCAGGAAGTGTGATTTTATTACCTGTCTGAAGACTTCACAAACAATGCATGTTTGTGAATGTTTATGATGTAAATTTTAGGGACATACAATTAGAAATTGAATGATTATAATATTATTACCTACAATGACACCATCATAAAGCTGCAGGAATTTAAACCTCAAACTACAGAAACCTGCATGTGAGCTTAATGAATTATTGAAGAAACTTTTAATAGATACTGTTGCCATTGGTTAAAAAGTCACAACGTTTGCACTCTTTCAAGAACTATCAGAATTAAGTAACACAAAGAAGATGTTTGGGAAACAGTGATTATTAACAAGCTTATTAGTGGTTGCACTATGAGAGTCAAAGGGAACACAAACGGCAATGATGAAAAACAACTTCATGAGAGATAAATGGAATTAAAAATTACAGAACATCCTCTATCATGGTATTGTGTAAATGAGTCATCTGCAACACCATTCATTATTCATGCTACAAGCAAACCAAAATGGGCAAGTGCTAAAACATTTAATAAAAATAATAAAGAGGATGAAACATATATAAAACTATATCATATGAACTTGCAGTTATATTTAGTATTTAGTGTTGTTTCATCATGAAAACCAGAAGTGTGGTCATTAATAGGTATGCATCATACACTGAGTCGAAACAATAAAACCACCTGTCTAATATTCTGTAGGTCCCTCTCATGCTGCCATAATACCTCTGACCTGTAGAGCACTGGACTCCACAATACAGTTCATGTGTCTTGTGGTATATGGCAACAAGAAATTAGCAGCAGATCCTTTAAGTCCTGGAAATTGTGAGGTGAAATTTTGAGGCTAAGTCAACACCTTTAACTCTTTAACGTGCTGCTTAAACCAATCCAGAACAATATTTGTAAAATGGTATGACACAGTATTCTGCTACTGCCATCAGGGAATACTGTTGCCATGAAGGGGTATACTTGATGTGCACAAATTTTCAGGTATGTGGTACGTGTCAAAATAACATCCACTTTAATGTCAGATTTCTCAGCAGGACATTGCTCAGAGTATAAGCCTTGACTTCTTCCCGTAGTGTGCATCCTGGTGTCTCTTTATCAGGAAAAAAAAATGTACATGCATTTGGTCATCCACATAACGTGAAAAATGCATTTCTCCATGTTTCATATCTGATGCTCTTGTGTCTTTTGCTATTCTAACCCCTCTGAGAGATTTTGGAGATGCTCTCAACCAGTTATCTAAAAACATTGGTCTTTGTCAGAGTTCCTCAGATCCTAAAACAATTTTTCATGCTAACAACACATGAACTTCAAGATCAGACTGTTTACTTACTCCCTAACATTGCTCACCCCTTGTCAAGTGCCAGTGTAACCAGACAATCAATGTTATTCACTTCATATGTCATCGTTTTAATTTTCTGGCTGATTGATACACACGATATGAAGCCAGCCCTGAGTGTTACCACAATTTGTATCTCAGCACTGGATCTTCTGAAAGTCTCCAACTAGTCTAGTGCTAGTGAAGGTTATCTGACAGAAGGAAGCTCAAACTTAGCAGAGGCGTCCAACGCATTTGGGACATCTAAAAAATGTGTAGACGAGGCCTCTGGATCAGATTCAAATGTATAAATAAATATAAATTCTGGATTAATTAAGAGCCTGAGACATATTTTCCTGTTATAAAGTAGCATGTTCAGATTGAACAGGTTCTGTGAAGCTACCCAACATTTATAGTTGATAGGTTGCTAGGCAATATCATCACAACCAGCTAAAGATTATTTAAATCATGCACAGAAGATAAAGGTGCAAGCTATTATTATGTTAGACTTGTATAGCAGCATATTACCAATACATGTTAGTCTAACAATCCCTATGACCTCTGTCTAAGACGCGTTTTTTGTTTAATTTGATGTATATATGTATCTACTTAAGCATAAGGGACCGGATCCAGACCCCCGCGTGCTTTCCGTGCACTCGGGGGTCTGAAATTACGTGAGACAGAGGGGAGTGCACACCCCCTGTCACTCCCCTCTGTCGTGCGGGCTTTACGGCTTTAGTAATCCTAGCGTAACATCTGGACGGCGCATGCCCTTGAGATAGCGAATGGGTGGAGGGAAGTAGTCAATTTACAGTAAGGGCGTGGCCGAGGCAGGTGCACCCGATCCTGTTCAGAATGTAGACGTAACAGGTTACTTAGCGTTAGAAAATGTGCACCTACAGCAGGTCATGTCTAAGACAGGGGGGCACTCATTGAGAAGCTAATTTAGTACCTGTCAACAAAATACATTACACATATATGGAATCGCTGCTATTGTATTGTGTTGCTATTGTATTGTGTGGTTGTTGTTTACTTTTTTGCAGCACAGTAATAAAAAAAACATAATATTTTCTATTTTCCTGTAAATTCCTTTTTGCATTACTTTAGAGCAAACACTACAACTGAAGCTTCCGTTCTATCTATAACAGTTTATAACCCTTTCAAACACATTACACAACCCTGCACTCGCAGAGCGTATTTGGACACGTAGCAGCAGGGAGTTGCTGTTTTGTGCCCGTAGACCACATGCCATTATTTACTTCCCATTTACTTGCACATGTGGATTGAATATACTAAAACTGTCCATTACATCACGCAAGTACGGCACGCAGAAAGTGCTGCCATTTTTGCACTCAGCTCTAGGGGTCAGAATGTCTAATACACAGGTGTACGAAGTAGTGTCATGTACTTTTTTTTCAGTGGCATTAAGACACAGTTTAACTGCCCAACATTGCATTTCTGGTCAAAGTTGTTCAATGTTATATCAGCCAAATAGCACACATTCTTTCATCGTCTTAAGTGCACTTGACAGATGCAAGGTAATTGTTGATTGTCTTTTGTGGTTGAATGCAAATATTGCACCAACATATAATTTAACATAATAAGTTCTACAAAAGGTTTACAATCTTAAACATGTCCCAAGAGTTTTACATGACCCACAGTCCACCAGATGGACAGGTGTTTTTCAAGCACACATAAATAACATTCTCCACAGAGTATAACTAGGAACTCAAGAAAGGTTTATGCCCAATTTGTCCAGCCAAACATATGTCCCCAGCACAGAAAGATAGTCATTTATTGCTCAGGTCAAACGGCTGATGACACAGTCTAGTCTTAGAATAACTGGTTGTCACATGGTGAGAAGGTTTCATGTACTTGTTGATCACAAATGAACTTGTTTTGTTCCCACAACCAAATGTAATGAAGAGTCTTTTTGCCACTGCTGCAATTAAATTGATGAATCTATCACAGTAAATCAAAGAACTGATAAGATTACTTGTGGTACAAGAACTCTTTTTTCAACACTTACCCAATATTTCACTTTATTGAAATTGTAATTCCACAATTAACAGATTTCTGATTTTAAATGGCCAAATTCTAAAATTTAATTTGTACCCCATGTAGGGTGAACTCTGCCCTGACCTCAATAATGTATCACATGGTGCTACATACATACCATTTCCTGCAATTAAAGATCCTCCAACACTTTCTTGGTTGGTTATTGATAAAAGCAACTTGAATAATCTGAATGTGTATTGGTTATGTACATAAAGTCTAAGCATTATGTATTCATTATGCACTTCACAATAATGTTTTCCAATTTTAAAAGCATGACTCATAAAACGGGAGTATAAATCAACAGCAAAATGTAATGATTCCTGATGTAAGGATTGCAGCTTTCACATGCAGATGCATTAGACCATAGACTAATGGCAGAACTGTGGCTGCTAATTTTCACTCCAGGTTAAAAACACCCTCTGAGAGGTAACTCTATTGCTCATAGTTTTATGTGCTTATACATTAGCTGTTGTTTAATTAACCACTGCTCTGTAAAAAGGGCAGCATTTCTAAACCTATGATTTGCAAATGGATTCATACCTCAATTATTCAGTATGATATATAAAGAACTTGCATATTATTTTGAAGAGTGTGGGATATGGATAATAGAGAAATCTTACATTTTATGCATGTTCCTGTTTCAGGGGGATGTAAAATAGTGATCAAATAAGAATGTTATTTTAAGTACTTGCAAGGGAGAAATATATTGAGAGTCACCTCTAATGTGTGAACATGTACCATACCAGTACATTTAGTGGTAGGTGATGTAATATGAAATATGTGATATATAATCTGTAGTCATGTCACCTGTGTCACATTTCTCATTTTGAAGGCATTTCACAACTACATATGAAATTACCCTTATGAATGCAACTTTATATAAACATGCTTTAAGGGAGTAATATTATAACCAACATATAGTTTACAACAGAGCAGAGGATTTCCCAGAATAGAGAGATAAGCAAGTGTGATGGTGGTAGCCATGTGTTATATCCTGATCAGTACATTCTTAACTGAGAGAGAAACATTATTACCTACAGAGCCATGGAATAGTAAACAATATCCTAAGCTAGATGTAACCTGTGTCGTTGTCCCCAGCTCCCTACCGTCACAGTGACAGCGGGTAGTCATACTGGACTGCAGATCTTCGTACACAGTCCGGATGTCTGATAGTCCATCCATAAGAGGGAACTGAACTTCCATGACATTTCCCTCTCACGGGCACTGGACTTACACTGCCATAGACCAACCTTAAGTCTCCCTGAGGATGAGTGGTCCTTATGACCGCTATTCAACACAGAAGTCTGTAAGTTAACCCCCACTGTATAATTTAAATGGGCCCCCCACCCACCTTGCAGAGTTTAGGTGATTAGATGTGGGCCATCCTGTCATCCGGATCTCTTTGTGTAAGAAATTACGTCAGGAAATCCACAGCGTAACATCTGGCGCGCACGTGTTATGAAGAGACTTGCGTAAGTAGCCTAATGTAAATAGGTCAGTGCTCCAAAAGGTAAGGAATCCCCCCCCTGGAGCCTAAACCTAAGTCCCCCCCTGCAGCCTAACCCTAAGCCACTCCCCTGTGGCCTAACCCTAATTACCCACCCCCCGCAGCCTAACTCTAAGTCCCTGGCGGCGCTTCCGATAATGAATGAGTGAGTATGCGAATCGCTTACTCTTCAAATCATTAAAAAAAAATCTGAAATGCCTCTCATTCTAAAGAGGGGCAGCCGAAAAGCAACTTTCATCTGTCCCTATTTCACTATGAGATGATTCACAGCGAGGACTCACAACGTCAGTAAATTGAGGTAACCTTTTTATGAATATTTAAAGATTATTGCTCGTCAAAACACTAAATAAAATTTGTTCAGAATGTATGTAAAGAAGCATATTGGACAATATATGACCATCTTTACACAGGGAAAAATCTACAACCTTTATAGAATGATATTTGTATGTATTTCTGTTTTTGTTTGTTTTTTTAAAGTAGAAGGAAAGAGATGAACAAGGTGGATGAATACGCTGTGCCGGATTCTGACAGACACATGTGTTACACAGATGTGTAGAAATTGCAGAATGAAAAAAACGGGGTCGGCACTTGTGTAACTTATCAACACATCGACAGCACATGAAAAGCACATCAGTAAACACTGGCACTTTCCTGCGTTCTTTATGCTACGCACTTGACAGAGCTCCATTCATTGAAGGGGAGTTCTGCTCAGTATACAGAAGGACTGATTCAGAGCTATGAGCAAAAGTCAAAAATGTCAATTTGAACTTGGACAAACCTCACTGCAAAGCAAGGGGGGCAAATTAATGTGATTTATACTGGCTACTTGTGCATGCTGCGCACAAATGCTGAACATCTACATTTTCAAACGCACATTAGTGTTAAGCAAATATATACCCTCTCTCAATTCTATTTATTTATGTTTAAGATGTTTATTATAATGAAACAATACAAAAATAACTGACGTTTAATCATTTGAAACATGCAAACTTAAACAGATTGTTGTATTACACCTCAGGGGCTGATCCAGAATTTGAAAGTAAAGGTGTAAAGCTGGCCATACACTGGAGCAATTATTGGCCCAATCATCCAATTATCGAGTGATTGGGCTAATAATGGCTGTAGTTAGGGGGCATGATACATTTCTCAAATGCCAAATAAACGTACCAGAAACGCTCTGATACGATGATTTGGTCTTTTGACATGTTAAGTACAAATCAGGCGCTATCGCCCAATATTTTAAGGAAGCCTCAGCTAACTGAAAGGCTTCCTTTTCTGTCAGTGCCCCCTTCTGCTAGGATTATCAGTCCCAGCAGGAGAGGTATATAGCACAGATAAAGGGACCTTTCCCTGTCGGCCACCTCCTTCTCGGATTGATAACTGCCCCAGTGTATGGCCAGCTTAGATGTAGACCTGAGCAGAACCATATTACAATTTCAGGGGAGCATGTTTTTTTATTCATTTGCATGCAGGGAAAATACTTTGTCTTTGCACATAGTATACTGTATAGCTTTGTGTTTAGAGTTGAATGAGGAAGCTTCACCTCTCAACTCTAATTCTGTTTTCACAATTTATATTTCACTACATTTGCAGTCTACATGGTTTTGCTCACGTCTGCACCTGCTTTACCCTTACTCCTGCACTGTGGTCCAGACTAAGCATGCTTATTTGCAGTACTATCTATCCAGAATTGCTGCTGTCAGAACTCTGGATAGAACACATGCAATAGCATGTCTGAGCTTCCACTGAGCAAAAACTCAGGATCAGGTCCAAAAGTATTGGTGATCTAATACAACCACTTTATCTGACACTATACAAATGATTTAGAACACAGATTAAGTTACTGCACTTATATTAGATCTAAATTGGAGTGTTACAGTCTAAAAGTTTAGACTTTAAATTAATAATAACAATAAACCTTTTCATGGTCAAAAAGAATGTCAAATATTTCAGCTGCTTCACCAGTTTCAACACTTCTGGAATTCTCCCCAGAGTATACAGGGGTGCAAAGTGTAAAACAGCAATTCCATAGGTTAAACTGACACTATGAAGTGAAGTTTCTGCTTTTAACCTGTGTATAGCTTTAAAATGAAATATGCTGAGATATCATTTCCTTATAGTTTAATAGCAAGATAGCTCAGTGTGTACCTAATGATGCTAGATTGCAATGTTATTCTGTATAATAGAGTGCATAGATGTAGGGAACAGGAGAGGCACTGCCTTCCTCATTCACATTGTTTTTGGAGCAGTAAATGATATTCAGCATGTATCTCATTCTGTCCATAGCACAGTGAAAAGGACTTAAGTCTGACAGGAGAGCTGGGATGAAGGCAGTGAAAATCAGCATTAAACATCTGCTGGTGACTTAGAAAAGCCTCAGGAGACTTTTCCCTACTAAAATACAAGACACGGAGGCCTTGAAATGGAATCACTTTAGATAGATAGCATCAAGCAATTCCTACTTCCTTTCTTCAGGAAGGGCTAATGTTTGCAGTCTGTGCATGGAGCCCAGTATCTACTATTAAACTGAAATACCTTTTGAACCCTAATCTCTTAGTAATATCGTTCTAGGGATTTTCTTATCCACCGTTTGCGCCTTTTGCATCACCAAGTGTTTTAACCATGGTTTATGTGACAGCAAGAAGTTAAAAGACCATCCAGAAGCATCCATCTATTTTTCATTTTAAAGGATGATTTTTTTTTGTTTGCTTTATTAAAGAGACAATAAATGTGAATTATATATTATGTTAGAATGATAATAAATGTCACATAGCTAAACAATAATAGGTATATTTATTAATATTTATATATATTTATGTCAGGTCAGGTGGAATTTTCTAAAGGCTTGATTTATAGACTTGTACTTTCCTACTTAATACCATATGGGGCATTTAGCAAAGACTTTCTAGCGTGCTTAAGTGGTCAGCTCTTTATTATTACCACCTAGTTGAGTTGTAAGCCAAGTCAAGGGACCATTATAATAATCTCAAAGTTTTTATCCTGATTTTTGGAGAACCAGCCATATTGTATGCCACTTATACTATTGTTTTACAGGTATGAATTAACACATCCTCCTAGTATACTTAAGTATATACATTTTTAACATTTTACCAGATCGGCTTAACAAATGCATACAGGTAATACCCAAGCATTTCTGTTCCAAAACGGACCATCATAATTAAAGTTAATAAAAAAAAAAACCTCTGTACTAGAAGCAATTTTAATGAGAAAATAATAATCAACCTGATATAGCAATGGGATGTACATGATATTTTAGCAAGCATGGTACTGGGCAACTTGTTGAGTTAATAGAGTGGATATTGGAAAGATAAGAACCATTAGCCAGCTGTTGGTATTGTATAGCATACTCTAACTAGCCAAGAGGTCATCTGCATTAAGTATGCACAAACTGTCAGCTGATTTATCAAAAGGGCTATCTAACTATCTATGTGTGTATCTATCTATCTATCTATCTATCTATCTATCTATCTATCTATCTATCTATGTATCTATCATAAAGTTTATTGCTCATAAATTTATTTATGCCTTGTGTAATCTTGATACAAGCTTAAATCATTGTGCTGCATGAATTTCATGTTCCGATCTGTCTGTGTTATTTTGAAAATGAAATTGGGATCTACAGCATCACTCTCAGCTATAGCCACAATTCTGTCTCTTGCTGCTTGACCTAACTTACTTTTCAAGAAGTCATACATGATTCTGCTTTCATTATCCACATGCAGCTCAGCACAACCTCTGAATGATCAGTTCTGAAGTAGTTCCCTAATATAAGGATGGAAGGTAAACTGTGCAACATAGATACCATTGCATGTCACATGTAGACAGGCAAAACACAGCATTGTTGTTGTTTTTTTGACAGCCACACATTTATTTCATTTTGCCCCATTCAACACAGTACAAAGGAGGGAGTAAGCCTCAGTCCTTTGCATTACAATGCTTTTTACAAACCAAGTCAAATCCTTTGGTACCAAAACAATGCTATTAGAGATGCATCCTATTTCTGCCCATTGGGATACAGGAGCCTAGTATAGCTTCTAAATTAGCTACCACAACACTACGCTGCAAGATATTTGGCAGTAGGTTTTACTGAGTGCCTGATTTGGCACAGTGTCAGCAATCCAGAACAGCAAACAACCCTATTATTAATTGTACACGGTTTGTGAGTGTGTACACTTCTAACATAATAGTAACAACCTTCACTGATTAATTGTAATTGTGCTGTACTTAGCACCACTATTTTACTAAATTGCTATCTCTGGCTGTGCAAGCATTCTATATAATATGAAATTAGAATGCAATAAAATATCTTTCTCCTCAACAATCAGATATGCACCTTTTAATAACCACCGTGTTCTGCTACTTAGAATGAAAATGCTGGATAGTAAACCTGAAATTAATGATGTCACAAATTCTGATGTCTTCATCTACAAGACAATAAACACTAATCTCTGGTATAAATTATATGTCACCTACACCAAGCCTTAGGGTGTCAGTAAATACATGTGTATCATATATTCCGGCGGTGAAAAGTTCAACAGTGTTTATTGCTATGATATGTAATCAGGGTCTGACTGGGCTGGGGGGTGGCATCTGCTGCCTGGGCCAGTCTCATATTGATATTGGGATTATTTGGGCAGGGCCAGTGGGGCACCTGCTATAAACTAGCTTGCCAGACAGGGTCTTCGGGTCTTATAAATCCCCCCACCCCACACACACACGCTAAAATGTGCCAGCCCTCCAATGTTTAATAATATGCACACCCATGCCAATAGTAACCATTACAGTAACATTAGTACCATACCTTCACAGACCCCCACTTCATACTCCGTGATGGAGTCGCCATTGAGAGGGGGGCGGATGACACAGCGCAGCCCCCTGTCGCACGCTCCATGCAGCCCATAGACTCCCCCGCAGCTCTCGTTCTTCTGCCGGGCACACATGAAGCAGCAGCCGCAAATGCCCAAAACTATACTCCCCGGGCAGTTCTTGGGCTCCTCGCATTTCGATTCATCGCAAGGTAAACAAACCAAAGCCCGGCTGGGCACCGGCAGCAGCGTCAAAACCACAGGCACCAGGTGCCAGAGACGCAGCAACTTCCCATCCGCCAGGTACATCCTTTCCTATGGATCAAACGGCCGTAAAAATACGAGCTTGTCACAATCAGGGTGACAAAGTAGCAACTCTCTGGTTTGTATTCCAAGGTGGCAAAAGTACAAAAATACACATACAAAGAAAGAGGAAAATCAGTGATAAATCACCTGTACAAAGTTTTCTAACCTAGCAATGAGAATCCAGGCGAGATTATACTGGGGAATGATGAACTAGGAGACAGGTTAAGGGGACTGACGCAATGACACCACACTAGCATTTAAAAGAAGTTTCCTCCTAGTTGTTAACTTCCAAAGAAACTTTTGTCAGGGGCCACAGATCAGGCGTAATCCAATGTCTTTGCGCTCTGAGATCGCTGATCAAAGTTCTCTCTCTCCTTTTCTTTCAATATAAAGAATTGCTCCTTTCACTGGGGCTCTTCCACCCCCTTGTTCAATGAGAGCTCAAGTAATATATGAACAGCATGAAGCAGCCAAAGATTCTGCACAAGAAGACGACAGATGAGCCAGATCCCGTCCCGTGGCTGTACTGCGTGTAATCCTGAGGAATCGTGCACTCAGGCTCTGTCTGTCATGCTCCCTTTTTTCTTCTACTTTTCTCTCCTCTCTTGTTTATCGCTCTTGGAGAAAACGCAGCCCTGGCTGCTGGCGCTTCCTCCTCCCTCATCGCTGCGTCAGGATTCAGACAACTCCCCCAGCCGCGTTCCACATTCTAATTGGAACGTTCCCCATTGTCCTGCGCCGCCCCGACATTCCACACATGGAACGCTGGGGAACTGTACAACTTCAGCCTTCAGTCCAGGATACGGACACGATCAGCTCGCTGCATTAATGCTTATGCCTTTAATCCTGCTCTTATATAACAGACACCTATAGCAGGCAGAGTTGTGTACTCGCTGGGTCTCCTTTTCCCTATGCTGCTTAAAGAATCGCTCCTAATTACAGTAATCAAATGTACTTAAATAGGAGAAATAGGCAGATGGCATAGGAGTCCGTTTACCAAGCAAAGGCAAAATCATCTGTTTCTGCTGGTAACCAGTAAGACCAGTATTAATTGCATCCCCAATTCTTTAGTGCTGGGCTGTTGTTTTCCTGATAATTCTCTCCCAGCGTTTCCTTTCGGGACATGAACCGGATTCACAGATCTGTGTGTCAAAGGTACGCAAATCTACGCACCCCAAGTTGCAAGGCAACACCCATGACACTCCCCTCACACAGATGGTTTCTCAGTGACTTACGCTTTTACAGGGCATCCTTAACTCTACGTGTGCATATACGTGCATAAGTCACTTACGTATGTACGTGCGTACCTTACTAACCACACCCACAAAAGCCCATTTAAATGCCCCCCCGCACACTTTCACGTAACTTCGCACGTTTGGAAGACAACCACGCCCCTCCGTACGTATGTCACTAAGTGCGATTCAGAAATCCGTGCCTAATGGACGTCTGTGTCTAAATCCTACGTAAATTGCATGGACAAAGTTACTACGCATGCGCAGTTAATACGCTCCTAAAAATACGCAAAATCGTATCTTTGAATCCGGTTCAATGTCACACAATTAGCAATCAGGTCTTCTAGTTTGCCTGTAAAAAGATTGCCACCTAGATGATGGTGACCCTGTATTGATTGTTAGGACTTGTAGTTCGCGATCTTCATTCTTCTGTTCTGCTCCTGTGGGTGAATTTCCTGTTGATTGAGAGTTTGGGCTCCATTTACTAAGATTAGCGCAGTGAGCACTAACCTGGCAATATTGTGGCCACTATTTACATATACTCAACTCTCTGGTAAGGTCCCACGATGGTCAGCCAGCCCTTTGCAGACATCAATTGGTCTCGGCTGGAGATGAAGTTCCGGCGCTTGCGCAGTAGCGAAAGGCAAAAACACTGTGCATGCGCCAGGACTCTTAGACAGAGGCGTCGCCAGTTCAGGCGTTTTTACTTTCTTTGTTTTTTTTTTTCTTTCTTTTAAGAAATGTATTTATTATTTAATTATTAATCAAATAAAAAGTCATATTTAAAAAAAATAAAAAAATTATTTGGACTATGCAGCTTTTAAAAGTATATACACTTCTTTTCCTCCCCCTAATAACAGCTATTAGGGGAAAGAAAAGGGGGGTATATTGGGACATTGCTAGAATTATTTCACTAATGCCATTGTTAATGTATTGGCGCGGATTGTTAAAATCTTCTGATACTTAGTAAATACAGCAATCAGCTTAACCGCAGAAATACTACTACCTACTAAAATAACTGTGAATTCTTAGCTCATATGATAAGGTGTAAAATGAGATATTACATCTTATCATACATGCAAATTAGAGCAGTTTAAAGCCACACCCCTTCATGGGACTACGTCCGCTAATGGACGTATAGACTACGTGAACGTACGCAGCTTAGCACGCCAATACTGTACACTTTAAATCCCCCCCCCGCCTATTTCACGTAAAACGCACGTATTCGTCACTAACGTAATTTTGGCACGCCCACACATAAGTATTTACGTGTGCTATACGTGAATTACCCATACGTTAGAAAATACGCTACGTGAATGTGCGTATTTTCTGCGGTGCGCATGCGCAGTGCGTACAATTCTGCGAATTTACGTCTCAGCCACACGTAAATTCGCGGAAACACGTAGTTCTGGATCTGCCCCATCATTAGTAAATGCAGTGTGGTTTTCATGGCAGTGACAAACTTCAATTTCATGCGACAGAACGCTTTCACGTGAAAATGGGCTGTATCCTATGAAATCGAAGATAGTAAATGGAGCCCTATAAGTCTAAAGGCAAAACAGGTGCAATTGTCAAAATGCTTATAATACATGTGGAGGTTTGTAAGGGGTCTGGAGATGGCACACTATATAAAGTACCTGTGAGTTATTTTATGGGTCTGGTAATAGAATGTACTATTACATATGTGGGTTATATTAGGGTAGACCGCATATCATTGCATCTCCAAACCCCTAATTACCCTCTTATATTATAGAACGTACTATTCCTTTACCTCTAAAATACCTCACATGTATATCTGCAGACCCCCCTACTATACCCCACACATATTATAGCATGTGTCATTGGCTTACAGCATGGGTTCCCAACCAGTGGTACTAGGACCACTGTCAGGTGGTTCTCAGAGCAATTAAGCAAGGTTGTAAGGATGAGGACATAATAAAATGTCTTGGGGGTTAAATGGCATATGAAGAAAATGCATATTAAAATAAAAAGTTCAGAAACATGTAAACAGCATCAACAAAAACCCTGATAATATATATATGGGTCATGTGTATGTGTTATTATCATTATTCCTTCGCACAGGTCTACACTTGGACCTGTTATGACCTTGCTTCAAACTATGGATCAGTCCCTTCACCAATAGGACAGAAAAGGACTAAAGAAGGTGCCCAGAAGCCCACGATTATCAAGTATTAAAAAATATATTCTGCCAAACCATATGTCAGGTTTCCCCCAAGCCAATCATCATGACAGATGTGTATTTTTTAATTAATAAAAACAAAAAAAAGACTTATATGAGAAGTAATTGCAGTAGTGGAGTGTGTACATTGTGACCCTAGGGACACCCTCACAGCTGCAATCACAACCCTTTGCTTATGTCTGTATTATGGTCAGATATGTTTTTTTTTTATAGTGTGTAATACTCATATAAGTTACCTGTTGGTATGGCATCTATTTATGTAATAAAATGTTTTGTTTCAATGTATTACTAAGATTAAAGGTTAGCCATGGCACCTTGGATGTTTAAAGAGCTGCCCAGTGTGGTCCCTGAAGACCAAGTTGCCAATTGCTATAGATAAACTTGCAATTAGACAATCTGCTTGTTGACCCCAGATGCCAGAATGGGGGCAGGACTAGAGGGGGAAAGACTAGAGGATGTGATAGTGCATCCTGAAGCCCCGCCTCTTGTCAATCATTGCTACACGTCATAGTTTAAGTAGGGATGGGGCGGGACTTGATGATGCAAATTATGTAATCAATACCACCCAATCCCTATTAACACTAGAACTTTCAGTATTGAAAGGCAGGGGGTGGGGCATGAGGTTCTGATTTGCATAAAATTGCAGCTTTGGCAACCCTTTTTTTCAAGCAGGTGTGGAAAAACAATATAGCACTGTCTGTCTAACAGGTTATGTTTTCTAACTGGAAGATAGGTCTTGGCAAAGGTGGTTAACAAACCGGCACTATAACTATTGTATTGTATTTTCGTACATCTTTATATAACTGTATTATGAGTCACTTTAAATAATAATTATTTTTAAGTACTATTAATTAATGCAACCAATACAGATAACAAGGAGCCTCAAGATAGTACTTAATTAAAAAAATATGTTCACAGATATATAAACTAATTAGCAGGTGGCAATAATAGTGGTTAAAATGGCTAGCCAAATACAAGTTGTATTTTTGTTTTATTAGAATTTCTTAATATTGATCAACTTTGACTGCATACTAAAGGTAACAGACATGTTTGAGAATGTTCCTGGGATTGATTTTCTTAAGAAATTCTTTTAACAATAAAAATAAAAATAAGCCTTGTATTTACACAGAGCTGCTTTTCTGTCTTTATATTAAACTGAGTTGTGCTGCTGCCACCAACAGGAGGAATCTGGTATTGCAGCGATTTTTAGATTGATTTACTTTAGGTACACTGTGCATTGATTTGTTAGTTCGGCTGTGATATATTGAAGCAAAGGCAGAGATTTACCAGGTTACAGCAGGAAATGCTTTACAGCGTTGAAGGCGATAAATCTGTGATTGGAAAGAGCATGCCAGATTATTACTTAATATATTTAACTCTTTCATTCTGCAGTACATCTTATTGTGTTCCATGCCGTTTGCAGAGAAACTGTCAGAAACATGTAACTCATGGATATTAAAAGAGTAGTTCATTTTTTTTCCTGTTTTTATTGAGAAGCCAGTGATGTCTAAGTGGCCCACTTTGATGAGCAATTGGCTGATGAGCAATACTTTGATAAATATGATAAAATAATGCAGAATTCATAAACAGACCGTAGAAAGGGCAATATACATATTGATTTAGCTTTTTCACACAATTTCACTAAACAGAACTCAGGGTAACATTGATTGTCAGAATCACTGTGGTTTAGAAATAGAGTGTGTGTGTGTGTGTGTGTGTGTGTGTGTGTGTGTGTGTGTGTGTGTGTGTGTGTGTATATATATATATATGTATCTGTCTGGATCCTGGGTAAAACTATATTGAATTTCAGGGGGAGTCAAATTTCTTGGTATGCAGGATGAATACTAATACTTATATATATATTATTATACATATACTGATACTGACCAGCTTTACTTTTGCACTGTTATGAAGACTTGGGCTAAGAAATATCTTCTCTCAGTTGTAATATTGTTTGCAATAGATTAATTTTCCCTCCCCTGCAATTTAACATGGTTTTGCCCAGGTCTAGCTTTCCACCTGATCTCCTCTTATTTTCAAACTGTGGAAACACCATAGAGACCAAAAAATATGAAGAATTTTATGAAGCCCCAGGACTTGCAAAATACTCACCAAGAATACAAAGCAAAAGCGAGGCACCAGTAAGTTTATTTTTAGGGTCAATTCAAGTCTTGGGGGCACCCTTTTTCCTTTTTGCCCCTGGCACAAAAATTTCTAGCTCTGTTGCTTAGTTTCCCCATATCCCGCTATCCTCAAATTTTGGGGGAAAGCTGTAAGGTTCAACAAGTGGAGAAGGACTTAGTGCTTCTCCTGTGGGAAGGGGGGGGGGGGGTTGAGAGTAAGGAAAATGTCCAAATGTACAGTTCAGATAAACCATTTTGCAATTTGAGGGGGGATAATGAATTTCAATTCTTTTGCATGCAGGGAAAATGCTTTTGCACATAGAACTCATATACTAAATATTGCTCTGCAATATCCCGGTCTTACAACATATTACATGTTGCCGAGGCAGAAGATCATCACAGACCCTGGGCTGATAACTTTCACACTGCAGAGCTGACCTGGGAAATTCCGGGACCCTGGTCTGCCCTGACAGTGTAATGGGTGGTACACGACTTCCTGGGAGGGACTTGTTTACTATTGCCATAGCAATAGTAAACAAATACTTCCAATCAGATTTCTTTGACACTGACCCCTTACCCGAGTCAGACCCAGGAATAACCCTTCTTTTCTCCTAGGTTGGATTCCCGGGTCGAGGCCCCTGGGATCTTTCACATCACACCTCTACCTGGGTTGTTGAAGCCTCAACCCGGGTGGAACGGCAAAAACCTTGGTATTAGTCTTTTCTGTGCAAGATTGTGACAGTTCTGCAGAAGGAGGTCCATGCATGTATGTTTTATAAGGAAGTTCAAGCCTGTAAGATCAGCATGATGGCTAACGATCCTGCAAGGTATGGAACCTTGATAGTGCAGATCCCTGTTGCTTATTCACTCATTCATTTCTTCTAATCCATTTTGCAAGTTAACGGTTTTCATTAATTAAACATCCCATAGCTGATGACAGCTACAGAGACATGATTTTAGCATAATAAATAAGTGTGTGAAATTTTGATTATGTACTATTCAGCGACAAACAATAATCAATAGATGAACCCACTCCAGAGTTGTAAATTACTGCATTATTAGGTGTAAATCTAGCTATTTGTGCATGTGCAGAATGGGAGCATAAAAAAGTGTTTGCTGATCTGCCTGTGTGGGCCTTTTTGTTGCTGAGAGCTAGTAGAAAGAGATGTTTTTTCCCAATAAAAATCCCTAAACGCAGCCTTACAGACCTATCACACAGCTTTTAAACTTAAATAGTATAATGGAAATTTACATAGTATAATATAATATAATGGAGGCCAGCTGATCGCTGTTATTACTAAGTATCGGCATTTTAACAACCCGCGTCAATACTCTATATAATGCCATCTGAAGATGGTGTTAGGGTAACTTTTCCTGCTCTCTCCCCATATACCCCTCTTTTCCTCCCCCTAATAGCTGTTATTTGGGCTAGGAAAGGAAGGGGAATGTATAGGGAGACCACAGGAATACACAGCAAGTGTGTATTTAATGTATATATTATTTTGTTATCATTCCAGACAGAAGTAATCGATATTAAACAGTTGAACATAACAATTTAGAATACAGTTTTACAAGGTGATAGTAGAAACAAGTGTGTATTAATAAATCAAATAAAAAAAATATTTACAGGTTTTTTATCATTAAAAATTAAATAAATAAATAAACAATTCTAAGGTTTAAATAAAAAATAAAAGAAAGGGTCTCTCTGTCCCGGAAGTTAAGTCCCGGCGCATGCGTACTGTAATTTTGGGACTTTAACATTTTGAAGTCCCAAAAGTTAGCCACTGCACACGCGCCGGGACTTCATTTTTGAGCGTAGCGAACGTCTGGCGAAAGCCCACAGACCATTGCGGAAACTCGCCGGAATGGAAAGTGTTAGTAAATACTACCCGCGGTACCCGCTTGATGCACTAATGATAGTGAATGGACCCCAAAAAGAGAGTGTAAGCAGAGCCACTTAAGTTGCACACCTTTCATTTCTCACCTGCTGTATCAGTGCACAATGATCCTATCCACTTCTTATCCTGCATAATCACTCTTATTACACTGTCTAAACATGATATCATCTGTCTATTTCTTATCTTCTTAAAAAGAATATATATTTTGCAACCTATAAATTGAATGCAGTCCTACCCCTAACATGCTAAAAGCATAATTTATAATGTGAACTGTGTGCCATACATGCTGCAGGGATTTTTGATGCACGCTGTATATTTTCATGGTAACTCAGTGCTCTCTTTTCAAGTGGGTGACATATAATAGACTTCATGCATTTGAATATATTTTAGTTCAGAGATTGACGGTTCAATACTTGGTATAAAGAAGTAGCACTGGACATGCTTTGCATTATGTGAAACTGGGATTGTATTCATGACTTGGAAAATGCCCAGATATCACAAACATTTTTGGCACTATAATGCACACATTAGACCCGCCCTCTTGGTGGTGCAAGACACACTCACTTCCCACGAAAGACACACACACTTCTCACAAAAGATACACTCACTTCCCACAAAAGGCATAACCTCTGTTTGCTTTGTAGCATATTAAGTAAATGTATCCCTAACACTACATTATTATTTCCCAAATGGCATGACTGACAGTTGTACCTTTCTATATTGTTAATTTTAGGAGAATCAAATTGCTCCTATCCATGTACTGTAAATGCACTAATCCTTGTGTAATGTATATTCATTATATAGCTCTACACACAACTACACACTTTAATAGTCTAACCCTATATTAGCTTTCATTTATTTATTCCCAGCTATTTATCGCAGCAGGTGACTTCCACATATACACTTGTTGAAACTCATGCATGACATGCAAGTACAGGCCGTAAGTGGTCTGTTTTATTATACCTGAAATGGATCACCCTGTTTTTATGTCAGGCTTTATTTTGCATGGTTACCTTGCAGCTGTTGATATTTTGAATAAATAATTTTGTTATTTTGTACATGGGTATTTATATAAACACATAGTTGCCTACTTTTGAAAAATCATTTCAGGGAGAAAAGTAAAAAGCATAGGAGCGGTCCCTGTGTCGCCAGGGGGCGGTCCCTGCTTCACCAGTGTTTGTGTATGGGTGTCCTGCAAAGTAATCACTTACACATTTCAAAAGTGAAATATTTCCAGTTGGTGGGAGTTCAAATAATGTAATAAATATATACAACAGCCTTTGTATGTATTAAAGTGATTTTATGTATTCTCCACACCGTCCTCCTACTCCCTTGTATTCTACAAACTTCCCCCTACTCCCCATGCATTCTCCAGACTTCCTCTGTATTCTCCAGACTTCCCCATAAGCGCCTATGTATTCTCCAGACTTCCCCATACTCCCCTGTATTCTCCAGACTTCCCCATACTCCCCTGTATTCTCCAGACTTCCCCATACTACCCTGTATTTTCCAGACTTCCCCATACTTCCCTGTGTATTCTCCAGACTTCCGCATACTCCCCTGTATTCTCCAGACTTCTCCATACTCCCCTGTATTCTCCAGACTTCCCCATACTCCCCTGTATTCTCCAGACTTCCCCATACTCCCCTGTATTCTCCAGACTTCTCCATACTCCCCTGTATTCGGCAGACTTCTCCATACTCCCCTGTATTCTCCAGACTTCCCCATACTCCCCTGTGTATTCTCCAGACTTCAGCATACTCCCCTGTATTCTCCAGACTTCCCCAAACTCCCCATGTATTCTCCAGAATTCCCCATGTGCCTCCTTAATGCCAGCCTCAATGTCTGCCCCCTTAATGCCAGCCTTCATGTCTGCCCCCTTAATGCCAGCCTCCATCTGCCTCCTTATTGCCAGCCTCCTTATCTTTCACCTAAATGCCAGCCTCCATGTCTGCCCCCTTATTGCCAGCCTCGATCTGCCCCTTTAATGCCAGCCTCCATGTCTGCCCCCTAAATGCCAGCCTCCATGTCTGCCCCTTATTGCCAGCCTCCATGCCAGCCCATTTATTTCTTTTCTCACTCACCATTAATGTCTTCTGCTTTCCCTCACAGCACTCCTGTCTGGCTCTCCCTCTCCCTGGCGTCTGCTCTGCGGTCACGTGATCGCTGGTAATACAGGGCTCCTACGGGGCCCTGTAGGACCAAATTTCTTTACTTGAATGACAGTGACCGTATAGGTTTGGTCACTGCCATTCAGTAACAGGTTTGGTCC
>WWET01000094.1:495294-515460 GCA_011038615.1 Limnodynastes dumerilii | reverse complement strand
GCGCCGTAGGGACGCTGGAGGGGACGTCCCCCAGCGTCCCTACGCTGAAGTTAGTGTAGGGAGGGCGGGGGGAGGGAGAGTAATGAGGCTGGGAGGGCGGTGTTAACGTAGTAACGCCGCCGTCCCAGCGTATCAACTCTGCCTTACGCCGGCTGAAGTTAGGGTAGCCTTACTAATACGCTCCTACAAGGGGGAGTGTCGGGCCAGAGCAGCGATGTTACGCTGAGCGCTACAGCGCTCAGTGTAATATCGTAGCTTTGGATCAGGCCCAAAGTCTCTGTTGGGTTTTAGACACTAGGATGTCCTCTGCATTGGATTGTGGTCACTATAAATCTATATTTATTGTATAGAGAAGTCAGTAGATATAGTATTAGATGGGGCAAAAACATACCGGCAGGTTAATTGGCTGCTGACTAAATTAACCCTAATGTATGTATGTGTTAGAGACCTTAGTATGTAACTTCTGATGTGAATGTCTAAATGTAAAGTGCTGCAGACAATTTGTGGCGCTATATAACTTGGCGCTAATAATAAAAATTATACCTCTTTTACATTATTGTGAAAAAGTTGTGAAGTTAAGGATTTTCTGCAAGGGGGCACCAGCCAAAATCTAGCCTAGGGCACCAGATTGGCTAGGGCCGGCCCTGGTTTGATGTGTAATACTTAAGGCAGGGTTCTGAGTTTGTGCGTGGAAGGGGAGTGTAGCACTCGAACTTTAGGATCACATGCACGTAAAGTCCATTCCGTACAGTGGGACGAGCAGCTGTGGACTTCAGTGTGTCACTTACAAATACATTGATACTGTAGCGGGCCCCATCTCCAATATCCCCCCAGAGGGCACTTCATACCCGTGTCCGACACTTACTGAAATACATTTGTTTTGTCCATATACTGCTTCACCTGTGTGTGAAAGTGTCCTACATACCCCATTATATCTCTTCGGCTTAAAAGCCGATCTGCGTATGCTCAGGGCAGATGTTGCCCGGCGTAGCTGGAGGGGGCGTTCCCCTCCGTTACTACGCTGCAGTTAGTGCAGGTAGGTGGGGGGAGGGAGGGTAATGAGGCTGGAAGGGCTGCCTTCAGCCGGCGTAAGCAAGTGTTAATACGCTGGGGCAAGGGGGAGTGTCAGGGGAGTGAAGCGATGGTACGCTGAGTGTTAGCACGCTCAGTGTACCATCGTAGCTCTGGATCAGGCCCATTGTGTATATATGTTATGATATAAAATACAATTTACACATCTTGCTATAACAGATATTTATATGCACTGTTTTGATTAGTAATATCTTATTATTTATGTGATAGTTTTCATTATATTTGTCATTGGATTAAAAATGCACACAAGTACAGACCGGTATAAAGTAGTGAAAGGCAATTTTATATTTGGAAAGTAAGTAGACATTTTCCAGCATAGCGCTATATATTAAACATAAAGGACCTAATCCAGAAGAGTTGAGAGGGAGGATCGCTGTCCGATCCTTAAAGTCTGTGCGTGCAACTGGAGACCACTCCCCTCGCACATACAGGTTTCCGGACAGAGGACCTTGCCTTAAATGTTCTGCACTAGACCCATTCATAATGGGGTTGGTGAGTAACTAAGAATCGTAAATAAGGGCTTAACCAATCCCTTAATGTGCAATTTGCATACGGTCCCCTTCCTTCATGCACACACAAGTACAAATGACGGCTCATCTCGTCTCACCGCACAAAAAGTTTCCCGAATGGAATACTGGATCCTATGGAAGGGTTATTTTGTGGGCATCGCTCTTGGGTGTATGCCAAAAAATAAAACACATATGTACCTCTCTCATTGCAACATTGTCAAGATGTACACTTGCACCTGTTTCAGCTTCTACTCTCAACTCTGGATCAGAGCAATAAAACCAAACTGTGTACATACATATACTTTTATAGTCTGCAATAAAATCTGCTTTTCCTGTGCATTCTGTGTTGAACCAAATGTTTGCTTTCTGTAACTATGGCATTGTTACTAATATACAAAGATGACAGTTCTCAATAGATGAATAGTATTGGACACATTATGCGTCTCTTCCATGTCTAACACACTGCTGGAGAATATCAGCTTGGCAATGTACAAGAATACATGGTAATAATCTTTGCACTTTTATTTATAATAGATGAGTGATTTTTCTTTTCAACTTTATGATCAGCTTTCAGCCGATTTGTAACAATACTTACACAATACACAGGCAATCAAAGTAAATTGTAAAAAAGCAATCATGCACATTTTTGTTATGCTCTATCTCTCCAAGGTCATACAACAATATAACAACAACTGTTTGGCTTTAATGCACCTCCGAAATCGCAGCTTTTGAATTGCCACAGCTGGTCACAAATTAGAGAACATTCTTGTATACTGTGGTACATAGTCACAAAGGGTTCATTTCATGTTCAATACATTCTTTCATGGCTTAAGTAGTCTTGAACATAAGAAACCTAATTTCGCCATTTATATTGTATTGGAAAAAGAAGCAATTTAGAAGTATAGTAAGTGTACAATTACTTTTTTTGTAATGCATTCAGTAATTTATTTATCAGATGTATACATCACAAATGCAACATGTAAAATATAGTAGTAGGATTCCAATATGTTTAGGGTCCAGCACTCACTGTATACACCTGTGTACGTGAGGGGACCTGCTTCTGCAGATAATGTGTCCCAAGTCCCTCGTACATATGTTACAATTTGAATATATTTTATATATTTTTTTCTCCTTTCTTTTCTGTAATTTCCTCATACCCTTCCATATTCCTGCCACTGAGCTATTTATTCATCTAACTATCAACTGCCTATAGAATAGAAACCATACATATTGACCCATTTTTCATTGGAATTTTTCCCACAAGAGACTTTCAACTACCACAGGACACTAATTTAGGAGATTGGGAGGCATAGCGCTAATACACATATATTCATGTACAATAAAGTGAAGTTTCCTATGAGACACTGGAAAATATCAATATATAAATATACAATGAAAAACTTTAGAGCAGTGGTTCTTAACCTTTTTTTTGGAAAGTACCAGTTACCCACTATGGAATCTATCAAGTGGACAATGGGTTTAATGCAAACCTCATCTCCTCTGTGGTCATCCACTACTTTCAGGCTAGCACCATCTTTGGAGCTTTCCTTGCAGACTCTCTCCAAATTACCTCTGAGTCTGTCATTTGAACTGCAACCCAATCGTAGCCAAGCCAAACTGCCATTCCTCCACCTGCCAAGTTTCCTAATTCAACCTCACTTTCAGGCTACACCCAACTTCAGACCATAGTAACCTGATCCCCTGGGAAAAAAAATCTAAAATGAGAGATCGTCATTGTTATCCGTCTCTGGAGGTGGTCTCTGCCTATCACTCTCTGCCAGGTTGATGAATCTGACGATTTTTTTATATTCCAGATTTGAACTCGGACTGACTGCTCAGTAGTTCTAGTAATCATCGGGGTCCTCTTTGATTTCCAGGAAGCATCTGGAATCGGCCCTATAGAAGTGGGTATAATGTTATGATCATCCTCTGTCATAACCTGTTTTCTCCACTGGAGGCCTCCCATGCTTCCTCTGCAGCTGCATTGCAGTTCTGAATTCCACCTGAGGGGCTGCTGTTCTGGCCTGTGTCTATCAGATGATTGCAGCTTGTTACCTGAGATCCCATGCACCTGTTCAGACTGCATTTAAATCAGCTTCTCAGACACTCCTGTGCTGGTTCATTGAAGTTATGTTGAATCTCCTGCCTGGTCCTGCCTTGTCTCTGTGCGGTCTCCGTGTTTATCCTCGTGTCTCCAGTGGTTACCGGTCTTAGCTATTCTCTGTTTCTACAGCTGTTTTTCCTGTATTCATCAGTCTCCTGGTATCTGCTCCAGTATCCACATATTCAGTGCTGCATTCACCAAGGACTCCAGTACCTCTCCTTTACCCCTGCATTCCCCAAGGTCTCTGGTATTTCTGTTATTTCTCTCATATCCCCACAGACTTTCTGTTACCTTTGCTCCCTTCTTATTTATGGACTCCAGTTGATCTGTTATACATAGTCACAGTTCCAGCATTATTTGCCATCTCTAAGGACCTCAGTATCTGCATATCTTCACCATTGTTCCAGTATTATCTGTCTGAGTCTACTGTTAATAAACACCATTGTTCCTTGTGTTTCTTTCCGAGACCATAACAGGAATCATGTTAAGTACCACTTTGCCTATCATGTAGATGCACACTCATGCCCTATACATATATTTTCAGGGGTTTTGTTGTTTTTGTTTACATATTTTTGCAGTTATTTTAAGGTATTTTGTATATATGCCATTTAGCCCCCAAGATATCAAAATAATTTATAAACTATGTCCTTGGCCATTTGTTATTGTACCACTGCCCTAACCCTAACCCTTCCTTCCTGGAAGCCTGACCCAAACCCATCATCTCCTGCAGCCTGACCCTAACCCTCCCTCCCCTGCAGCCTGACCCTAATCCTCCCTCCCCTGTAGCCTGACCCTAACCCTCCCTACCCTGCACAGATAATTTACTCACCTGTCCCTGGTCCGACGAGCAGCGACGGAGAGATATCGCGGTGCAGCGGAGGGATATTGCGGATTGCGAAAGTGAATGGGTGAAGTATGTCGAATGGCATACTCACCCATTCACAAATTTTTTTTTGAAAAAGGTAAGTCTTTGAAAAAGGGACATCCGAAAAGGAACTTCAGATGTCCCTTTTTCGGTATTCACATTTTCTTAGCGGAGATTGCAACCAGTATAGACCTCTTAAGAAGTGGTTTATCTATAAGGGGTGCAGAGTCAGCAGTGCATATGAATTCCAGGGAAAAGTGTTATTGAAGTGTAAGTTATGTTACAGCATAAGCAATAAAGTTGAAAACCAGAATTCTGCCTTGTTGTCTGTTGAAAAAATATGATAGCTCATTTGCAAACCTATATAATAAAAACTGTGGGGGGCTCCGGTCCAAATGCCCGATTTTCGAATCGGCCATTCCTCCTCAGCCAGTTGCGAACTGGCTGGGATTTTGATTGCATATGCCTCGAGGAGGCATTGCAATAGATCCACGGATCACTGAGCTTCGGTGCTCCGAAAAGTTTATAAAAAGTCCCCCACTACTTCCCCTAATTCTTACCCTAACCCTCCCCTCTCACTACCCTAACCCTAAACCTCCTTCCTGGCAGCCTGACCCTAACCCTCCCTAACTTGCAGCCTGACCCTAACCCTAACCCTCCCTCCCTCCCCTGCAGCCTGACCCTAAACCTCTATCCCATACAGCCTAATCCTAACCCCGCAGAAAGTCTTTACTCACCTGTCCCCTCAGTCCAGCGAGTGACGGAGTAATCTGTTCTTTCCGAAAGTGAATGGGTGAGTATGCCAAATGGCATACTCACCCATTCATTAAAAAAAATTCTAAAAGTGTAAGCTTTGGAAAAAGGGACTTTCAAAAAGTAACTTTCAAGTATCCCTTTTTCGGAAGCCACACTTTCTAACTGGAGATTGCAACCGATCTCCACTGTCCTTGTGGTCGGAGCTCCAAGGTCAAATGCCGGATGTGTGCTCCCAGATCTGGTCCATAATGTAAAAAAACTCATATAAAGGTACCATTATTGGTAAATGGGATTAATTCATAAATTTGAGTACCATATTTGGGAAATAAGTGCACTACTAAGTACACTGTATGTACCTTGGCACTCCCTGCTCATGTATGTAATGTAGCTGACTTACATGTTCATAACCCTTCCTTAACTTTTCCTTGCGTATCTCTGGTCGTACGTAATGCCTTGTCATACGTAAGTGCATAACCCAGCTAAGTGCCTAACCCAGCCCATAATGTACAATTCGGCTTGCGTAGGGATGTCACACCCTATTATACAGAGGTGTGTAAAAGTTATGTACGATCAGAGTTAAATTGAGTAATATCTGCTGCGCAGTGCATTCCCACCGTCAGATTTACGCATGCCGCATGCATGTTCTTAAATCTGTGTTTTAAGCATTTTGCTGAAATTGTATGCTGCTGATATTGATGCTGGAATGTGACAACCAAAAAGTGGGAAAATAAGCTGTATATTGTGTCGGAAAGCCTCAGCAATAAGGGGTTCATGAGCATTGTCTCTGTTGTATTTCACTTTGTGTTTTTGCTTCTGTCTGACAATGAGAGCCTAAGCAGTCTTACATACTTGCAGCTAACATCTATTCACTTAACAAATACACTTGCATGTTGAAGACTCCTTGGAGCTGTTGAAAGTAATCTTTAGTGAAGTTAATAATCATAATTTAACTAAATGTATCCTACAAAGTATATATTATTATAAACTGTAACATAATGGTCCAACTGCAGGTTCTTAAGTAAAAAAAAACAACAACACAAAAATGACTTAAAAGAACTGAAGAAATGATAAAAAAAAAGTTACCTATCTCTTTCTTACCTATAATAAACCTTACCTATAATTAAGGGCGTCGGAACGAGAGGGCGAGGGGACACGACGCCCTTCCCAAAAAAATGTCAAAAGGGCGCCCAGGACTGTGGACAGGGGAGGCAGCGGGAACCTTTGTAAGTGGTCCTGTGCGCCCAAGACCGCTTGCAAGGGGAGGCACCGGGGACCCTTGTAAGCGGGGGATGCGACGCCAGGCCATTCATCCCCCGCTAGGGAGATTGCAGAGAGTGTGACGCTGGCGCAACCTCAGGGTCACGCCAGCATCATGGGAGACGGAGCGCAGCACCGCTGAGGAGCACAACAGGAGGAAGAAGGTAAATTCATGTTGGGGGTTTATTGGGACTTTGGGAGGCTGAGAGGATTATTTTGAGGCTGAGGGGGCGACATGAGATTATTTGGAGGCTGAGGGGAGAAAGGAGGGCCATTATTTGGAGGCTGAGGGGAGACATGAGGGGGGTTATTTGTAGGCTTGGAAGACATGAGGGGGATTTTTGGAAGCTAGGGAGACATGATGGGCATTATTGGAAGCTGGGGAGACATCAGGGGATTATTGGAAGCTGGGGAGACATAATGGGTGTTATTGGAAGCTGGGGAGACATCAGGGGAGTATTGGAAGCTGGGGAAACATGAGAATGATTATTGGAAGCTGGAGAGACATGAGGAGGGTTATTAGAAGCTGGGAAAACATGATGGGGATTATTGGAAGCTGGGGAGACAGGGGGTTATTGGAAACTGGGGAGACATGAGGGGGATTTCTGGAAACTGGGGAGACATGAGGAGGTTATTAGAATCCTGGAGACAACACATGGAGTATGTATTGAAAGACCAGGGTAATGATTTCTATGGACACTGACAACATGGCTCTTGTGTACCAGCTGTTTTCTTAGGTTGCCATGATTGCTGATGCCGTTTGGCTGTCACTTCCTGATATTGATGGGCTTCCGACCGGCAGCTTTGATGCGGACATGCTCGCATGCGGACTTGATTGGTGGCGGCATAGTAAGTGTTAACTTTAAGCCTCGGCTTCCTTTGTGTTGTGGTTAAAAGATTGTTCAATTCTTCACTCAAATGATATTGGTCCCAACAGTAAGATAGTTGTAGTAGTTATAGATATTAAGATTTGTATCAGAACTTCAAAATATGTGCAAAAACATCCCTAAATGCAGAAGTAATGCAGATAATTAATGTAAAAAAATGTAAATAAATTATGACTATTTGACTGTGTGTCTGTAAAAGGGGTTAGGTGAGTAGAAGTCAACTCACTTACTTTACCACACACAGGCCAGCTTAAATATTAGAGGACCAAAAAACGTGCATGTCAGACAGGGAGTACTGGGGGAGGGGCTGGTGGCACATGATGGGGAATACTGGGGGGCTAGAGACATGATCAAAGTACTGGCTGCAGACGTGATGGGTTGACTACGCCCACAATGGGTTGGTCACGCCCCCTTTGGCAGCGCACCACCGTTACACTCTGGCCTCTGACGTCATCATTTAAATAAAGAAGAAAGAAGAGGAGGTGGAGCCAGACCCCGACGTGGCAAGATCTGAAGAGCCAGAGGAGCCGGAGCTGAAGGGGAGAAGACTGCAAGCAAGCCGACGCCAGGACTCCAAGCAACAGATGAACATTCTTCACATCCAGCAAAGCTTCCCAAAACAGATGACAGCAAACGGTGAGTGAAATTTTTTTTGAAATATATTTATTACACCACACAATACATTACATGACACTTAGTATAGGACACGGACCACCAAAGGTAAGTGGACACATTAGGGGTTAATATTAGTTAGGGAAAAGGTTTATTACACATGAAAACATTGTATTTTTTATCAGTATGTTTTGTGCACACAGTATTTTTTTTTAACACACGGAGCACACAGCGCAGCATGGTTAGAAGCCTTACCATGCTGACGCTGATAGAACTACAAGGCTAAGCAATGCTGAGCCTTGTAGTTCTAACAGCACAGCATGGCTAAGGCTTTCAACCATGCTGCATTTTTTTTCTTTAAACTCACGCGAGTTGCCGCGATTTTTTCAAGGACAAATCACGGTGCGCTTCTCAATAGAAAAGCACCGCAATGTACCCCTTGCGAACTCACAGCATCTCGTGTGAATTGGAAAAATTGCCTAAAAATCGCAGCTTCAAATCGCTAGAAAATTGCGGAGATATGCTGCAAATTGAATTTCACAGCAAAAATCGCCCTTTGTAAATATACCCCTTTGAGCTATATGCAAAAACATATACTATTTCTTTGCACAAAAACTTCACAATATGGTTTTCAAGGAGCAAATGTACTCTTTTTTTCCCTCGGCACCTTACTCATTACAGGGCTAATCCAGAGTTTGGGAGTAAGGGCAAAACAGGTGCAAGTGTACAGCTCAGCTGTTTTCACAGTTTCAATTTGCCTCCCCTTGCAGTTCATGGTTTTGCTCAGGTCGACACTATCTATATTTTCCTTTAAAAAAAGGTGTAACTGGTTTTGGTTCTATCTATACAACCATACATTTCTCCCACTGTGATACAGGACAGGACCTAGAGATCCAATACTCCCACCCAGGGCCGCCGGTATCAAATGTGGGGCCTGGGACCCAGCCTTGGGGCCCCCCCCGGATGATGTCATTGGTGACACAGGGCGCAGGACCCACCGGACATGCTTTAAGAGCGGGCCGGTGCGAAGGGAAGAACTAACCCAGCCCATACAGTACAATTCGGCTTGTGTAGGGATGTCACACCCTATCATACAGAGTTGTGTAAAAGTTATATACGATCAGAGTTACAATGAGTAAAATCTGCCGTGCAGTGCATTTCCATCGTCAGATTTACGCATGCCGCGTGCATAAATTGGCTGTTGTTATTAAATCAGGATCAGGCCCTACATCATTTAAAAGCGTTCAACTTTATTCATATTAATTAAAATGGATGTCTTATAACAACAGAAAGGGCAAAATACTTAAAAGTGTAAAATAGGGAAAAACAAGATAAATAAAATGTAAAAAAGATATGACCAGACTGTTCAAATATACCGTATTTTTCGGACCATAAGACGCACCTGACCATAAGACGCACCTAGTTTTTAGGAGGAAGAATACAGAAAAAAAATATTTTGAACCAAATAGTGTCCAGCACCCAGCATCACCCATCATGTCCTGCACCCAGCATCACCCATCATGTCCTCCACCCAGCATCACCCATCATGTCCTCCACCCAGCATCACCCATCATGTCCTCCACCCAGCATCACCCATCATGTCCTCCACCCAGCATCACCCATCATGTCCTCCACCCAGCATCACCCATCATGTCCTCCACCCAGCATCACCCATCATGTCCTCCACCCAGCATCACCCATCATGTCCTCCACCCAGCATCACCCATCATGTCCTCCACCCAGCATCACCCATCATGTCCTGCACCCAGCATCACCCATCATGTCCTCCACCCAGCATCACCCATCATGTCCTCCACCCAGCATCACCCATCATGTCCTCCACCCAGCATCACCCATCATGTCCTCCACCCAGCATCACCCATCATGTCCTCCACCCAGCATCACCCATCATGTCCTCCACCCAGCATCACCCATCATGTCCTCCACCCAGCATCACCCATCATGTCCTCCACCCAGCATCACCCATCATGTCCTCCACCCAGCATCACCCATCATGTCCTGCACCCAGCATCACCCATCATGTCCTCCACCCAGCATCACCCATCATGTCCTCCACCCAGCATCACCCATCATGTCCTCCACCCAGCATCACCCATCATGTCCTCCACCCAGCATCACCCATCATGTCCTCCACCCAGCATCACCCATCATGTCCTCCACCCAGCATCACCCATCATGTCCTCCACCCAGCATCACCCATCATGTCCTCCACCCAGCATCACCCATCATGTCCTCCACCCAGCATCACCCATCATGTCCTGCACCCAGCATCACCCATCATGTCCTCCACCCAGCATCACCCATCATGTCCTCCACCCAGCATCACCCATCATGTCCTCCACCCAGCATCACCCATCATGTCCTGCACCCAGCATCACCCATCATGTCCTGCACCCAGCATCACCCATCATGTCCTGCACCCAGCATCACCCATCATGTGGCCTGTCCCTCCAGCACGCCGCTGTGAAGCGGTGTAAGGCGCTCTCATCAGAGTGATGAGAGCACCTTACATTGCTGTCACAGCAGCGTTCATTACGCTGCTGACAGCCAGGGAGCGGGGGGATGAGTGCCTGGATGCACCGCATCCCCCCGCGGAGCGGGTCCCGACGGACCTGCTCATACCCCAAGGTGAGTATTCGGACCATAAGACGCACACACTTTTTCCCCCACTTTTTTGGGGGAAAAAAGTGCGTCTTATGGTCCGAAAAATACGGTAAATATATCTATATGATATTCTTTAAATTTATCATGTAACTCGAGGTAAACACTTTCTAGAAATATAGGGCCGGATCCAGATTTAAACTTTAGAAGAGAATTTTGGTATCCAACACTTCGCAAGCAGAAGACCCAGACACTCCCCATGCTCACCTACATGTGGTTGCTGGATGCATGCCCAGCACCCTAGTTTACGTTTTCTGAACGGATCCCTGATTAGAGTGACAGAGGGCAAGTCTATCACAGCCTGGCTGACAGACGCGCTAAAGTGTGCTCTCCTCTGATTGGTGCGATGTGCTCCACACCAGGGACCTGATTCACAATTAAGAACATGATAAGTTCCTAAATATACGCAACTAATAGCAATGAAACTCCCTCGACATGCCCCCGGTTTTCAGGTTCTTATGTGACTTACAAGTGTCATAGGGCTCCCTTAACTGTAGGTTCGCATTTGAATGCGTAGGGCGTCTATTTAGGAACTTAACTGCATAACCGCACCTTCATTTGGTCATTTAAATGCCTCCCTCCACCCAAATCTTCGTATCCGCCGAGTTCATTATGCATGGAATACCCATTTTTGCGTATGTTACAACGAACCTAGAGTTTTTAAGTTCGTAGTGTATAAGCACGGAATTTGCGAACTTAAGTCCAACGCAAATAGCATATAAAAGTTACTACGCATGCACAGTGCATCCGTTCTTAAATATATGCACCGAAAATCATAAGAATTCTTAAGTGTGAATGAGGTCCCAGATGTGCATTTTTTTATTTTCTTTTTATCTCTTTTTTTTCAATTTGTGAGAGGGGTTTCTGTGCTACTGGAAAGCCCCCTCACACCCCTGGGTACACCACTGCAACCTATTCGCAGTCTAACCTTAACACTCCCCTCACAGCAGCAACTACAGCAGTTAGCTCTAACTGCATGTTAACAGCCATGGATTGAGCAGTTGCCCTAATGATCAAATGTTCTTTAAGAGCTGTCAGCACATTACTTGTGAATTAATTTCCTGTCAGATTGTTTCTGATTGCCAAAATGACATTGAGTAAACACTTGCTTGTTTTGCATGAATGCTCTTTATATTTTATGCCCTTGATGTCTTGGTGCCCTTGCCTTTGTTTACGTGTCTTTGTTATACTGACAATTAGTTGTTGTTAAGTTAATGAAATATCTGTTTCTGCTTGTTCTACAGATATAATGGCCCCCATATTTTTACTAGATCCAGGGCCGTTTTGAGGGCCAACACTATATAGTATGCTTTGAAGGAGGATGTCAGTCCCTGGCATTCATCTCTATACACTGCAGTGGGAGGCCTGGAGATCTGCAGGGTGTGGGTCCTAATTTCACATGGAGGCCTGGGACTGTAGTCCCATTAGCCCCATTGTTAATCTGACCCTGACTAGTTCTCATCATGTGCTGATTATACCAGTCCCAAATTTTTTGTGCTATCTCTATACACTGAATACTAGACCAGGCTTATAAACTGGTAGGTTGCTCTAGCCTGAAAATTACAAACAACATTACCCCTAAACACTGTAATGATTAAAAAATATCATCCACGTATTTATTGATATTCCCATTACAGAACTATAGGGCATTGAGTTTAACACGCACCCAATGTTTACTTATGCCACAGATAGTAGGAATGAACTTGGTCTTGTGAGGCATGCAGTTTAGAATTCTATGGACAGCTATCAATGAGATATGGATATCGGGAAAGGAGCGAAAAACCTTGGTAGACTGACAGCAAGTGAACCCTACCTTAGCTTCTCCGCGTGGATATCTGGCCATCCAACGCTACGCTGGTGCTCATCCTCCTGCTTCCCACCTAATCAGCAGCTATTAACGGTGAACCCTGTGGCAATGCCTGTACTTGTAAGCTGCGGCTGCAGGCTGGGCCAGTGAACTGCCTGTTCTGTCCCTTCATTTTCTCTCCATTACAGCCATCTAGTGCTCCCATGACATAGGAGTGCAGGCAGCCTCTGCACATGTCCTTCTGCAGCAGTGTACTCACTGTCATTGCCACCCTCACTCATAGAAGTGCCCGCCATGGAGAGGACCTGGAAATACTGAGGGTCTGAAGATACATGATTGGGAATACCGGGTGGCTGGAGACATGATGCCTTTCATGCGCCTGTTTGCATTTACCTATAAATTGATCTGAGCAACTCCATTTTGTGGGGATACTGGGGGGCTGAAGACATGATGGGGAAAATTGGGGGGCTGTAGAGATGAAGGAGGATACGGGGGCCAGAGCCATGATGACGGATACTGGGGGTACTGAAGACATGATGGGCGATACTCTTGGGGGATGGAGACATGATGGGGAATACTGGGGGACTGGAGGGATGGAGATACATGATGGGAAACTGGGGGGCTTGAGCACATGATTGAGAATACTGGGCAGCTGGAGACACATGATTGGGGATACTAGGGGACTGGAGACATGATGGGGATACTAGGTGGGGCTGAAGACTTAATGAGGAATACTGGGGGGAGGCTGGAGGCATGATGATGGATACTGGGGGCTGGAGACTTGAGACCTGATTCACGCTTAAAAAGGCTTTAGGTTCTTAATTATACGCAACTAGCAGCAAGGCGGCTCCCCTGACACACCCCTGGTTTTCATGCCATAGGGCTAATTTATTATTATTTTTTTTAATCTTTGATTTTGTTTATTTTTGTAAACTTCAACACAGCATGTGTAAATATAATATATAACAGCATATGATATAAATCACAGTAGTACAAATTACATATACCAAGGTTAGAGGAATATATAAGTACAGCTAATGAGACAAAAAACAGATATTTCTTGCTTAAATCCAAAATGATAACAAGTATAAACATGTATACTTAAGGGGAAAAGGAGGGGGAGAGGGAGGGAAAAGGGAGAGGCGATGGGAAGAAGTAGGAGACACTATCCTTAGTTCGCAGTTTAAGAGAGTCCAGGTAAGGGTCTACTGAAACATGTATACCAGGGGGACCAAACAGAGTGAAATTTAGCTATTGTGTTATTTTAAAGGCCTGTGATATACCCCATTGATGCAACATAATTAACTCTATTGAGGAGACAATCTCGTGAAGGGATCGTACTGGATTTCCAGTTACGAGCAATTAGGTTTTGGCCGCATTAATTATATGAGTAACTAACTTCAAATCTTTTTTATCGAAGTCAGGTGGAGGTAAATTCAGTAAGACATGACAGGGATCTTTTGGGAAAAACAATCCGGTCACCTGCTGGATAAGCAACAAGATGGCATCCCAAAAATATCTTATGAGAGAGCAATCCCACCATATACGAAGGAAGGAACCAGAGTTTCTCCCACATCTCCAACATACTGCTGAAACTTGTAGGAACATCCTATTTATTTTTTCGGGAACAAGGTACCATCTCGAATATATTTTAAAGTTAGTTTCTCGAATAGACACACTGATTGATGCTTTTGCAATCTCTTCTCTTATAGTTTCCCAGTCCTCCTCGTCCAGAGCACGGTTCAAGTCACCCTCCCAGGCAGATTCACAGAGGAGACGGTCATTTGAGTCCGCCACCAAGACGGAGTTATATAATGTGGAAATCGTACCTTTTTGAACTAGTGATTGACAGCAGAGAGTCCCAAAGGGAGTATTTGCACGAATTTTAGATGACCTAATTTGTGACTGAACAAACCCTTTAATCTGTAGGTATCTGAAGACAAGAGTATTAGGAAGGGCGTATTTCTCTTGGAATTCAGCAAAGGATTTTAGTGCAGATGACACCAAGACGTGCAAATCTTTCCTTTTTTATACTTTTCCATGGATCACTAATGCTTCGTTGAAAGCCTTGCGGGAATAGGGGGTGTTCCCATATGGGTGAGAGCGGAGAGGGATATGGACCCAGTTCCAGTTTAACATTAATCCGGTCCCATATCGCAAGAGTGAATTGCGTGGTGGGTATAGTGTAAGCGGAGGCCGGTCTGCACGACTGCGGCACCCAAGGAAGGAATCTCAGGGTGGATAAGTTAAGAAAAAAAGGATTCAATGTCGACCCATTTCTTAGTACTTGGTAATAGATGCCATGAAATAATGTGATTAAGCTGGGCTGCCTGGAAGTATCTAGATATAATAGGCAATCCAAGTCCCCCATTATCTGTGCCTCTGGCCAATTGTGCATGGCTAAGACGTGGCCTTTTGCCCTGCCACACAAATTTGGAACATTTTGGGCCTGATTCAGAATTAAGAAGGTGCTTAAAATAAGAGAGGAAAGTCACTCCTGGGCTAAACCATGCTGATTGCAGGGGGAGTCAAGTTAATTGTATTCTTTGCATGCAGGGATATATCAATGAATTGCTTACTACACACAGATACTGACCAGCTTTACTATCACACTGTTATTTAGACTTGGGATAGGAAACATCACCTCTCAACTCTAATACTGTTTGCAACAGATGAAATATGACTCCCCTGCAATCAACATGTTTTAGCCCAGGAGTGACTTTCCTCTCTTATTTTAAGCACCTTCTTAATTCTGAATCAGGCCCTGTGTTTGGAGGTGAGACAACACCGAGGAGGGGACAAGGACCGGGAGGGTCTGAAAAAGGTAAAGCAGACTCGGAAGGAAATTCATTTTTAAAGCGTTGATTCTACCAAACCAAGAAATGTACTGGTCCTTCCAACGATCCAGATCCCTTAACAAAGTGGTTATCATGGGGGAATAATTGGCTTTGTATAGTGATGAATATGTTTTAGTGATCATAATACCTAAATATTTAATCTGGTGCGGGCGCTATTGAAATGTAAATCTGGCTTCCAAAGCTTGTAATAAAGGCGATGGAAGATGCAGGGTCAGGGCTTCAGACTTAGATTTATTGACCTTATATCCAGACAGCTGGCCAAATTTTTCAAGTGCCGACATTAAATTGGGAATTGATATGATAAGGTTAGTTAAAGTGAGCAGGACGTCATCCGCAAATAGTGACAATTTATACTGAGATGAGCCCAAGTGAATGCCTTAAATGTCAGAGATTGCCTGATCATTGCTGCTAGTAGTTCAATGCAAAGCGCAAAGATTAAGGGTGATAGCGGACAACCTTGCCTAGTGCCGTTATTTAGAGTAAAGGGTGCAGACTAGATACCATTTGTTAAGACCACAGAAGAGGGGTTGAAATACATGGCCTGGATTGTCTGAATAAAATTGCCAGTGAAACCAAACACCTCCAAAGTGGCAAACATAAAAGGGTAGGAAATACGATCAAACGCCGTTTCGGCGTCTAAGGCTAAGATCACGAAAGGAGTTTGAGCCGTGTTAATGTGATGGATAAGATTGATCGTTCTCCTTGTGTTGTCTGATGCCTGCCTAGAGGGGATAAATCCCACCTGTCTGGGTCAACTAAGGTCTCCAAGACACCATTCATCCTAGTGGCCAAAATCTTTGCAAACAGCTTGATGTGTTAATCAAAGATATAGGCCTAATGATCTCTCCCTGCTTTAGGAATAACCACAATTCGAGATCTCGTAAAATCTGGATGGAATTTGCCATCGTGTAAAATGAAATTAAAAAGGGAAGTAGCATGGGCAATTAGGGTGTGGGAAAAAACTTTATAATTAGCCATGGTGAATCCATTGGGGCCAGGAGCCTTGGAAGGCTTCTGAGTAGCCAATGCCAATGACACTTCCTCCTTGGTGATATCTCTACTAAGCATATCCGCGGATGTAGAACCTAAGTGTGGCAGGTGGAGTCAAGAAAGGAAAGCTTGTGTCTCCCTAAGCAGAGAAGTACTATCCATGGACGGATGAAGGTTGTACAATGTTTCATAATAAGCCTTAAAGGTTTTATTAATTTGTATTGGGTCGTAGGTTACTGTACCCTGAGCATTTCTAATAAATCCTATAGCTTGGGCCGCTTTTTTAGCTTTGAGTCTATTAGCCAGAAGAGTATCCGCTTTATTACTTTTCTCGTAAAACTTTTGGCCTATCCATCTAAGGGACCTCTCGACCTGTTCTGCTAATAGGCTAGAGAGTTCAGATCGTTTAGCATTGAGCTGAGCCAGAATTAGAGGGGATAAGGTACGTTTATGCTCTTTATCCAGACTATATATTTGGGACAAGAGGGTCTGGGTAAGTAAAAGGCGAGTTTTCTTGCGGTATGTCGCATATTTTATAATTTCCCCTCTAATTACTGCCTTATGGGCTTCCCAGATCGAGGAGGGTGGACAGTCTTCTGACATATTCAACTCAAAGTAATCCTTTAATTTATCTGCGATAAGGTGTTGAAACTGTGGAATTTTTAATAAAGTTTAATTTAACCGCCATTGTGTCCTGACTGGTTTATGCTCTAAAATATTAAACTCTGCGGTGACAATGGAATGATCTGACCAGACATTGGGATGTATGAGTGTTTTGGTTAATGTCTGAACTAAAGAGATACTGCTAAGTAAATGTAACGACCCTCCATGTCTTTCTTGGTGTCAGTGATTATAAAAGGGACCGTACCTCGAATGAGAATAGCAACTCCATTTTTCTTGGAAGGGTGACTTGAATATACTACCGTGGGGTAACGTCTGGATGAGAGAGACGGATAAGTTCCCTGCTTAAAATGTGTCTCCTGTACAAAGATAAAATCAGCGTGTAATTTGTCAACAGTATTAAAAAATTGTGAGCGTTTTTGAGGGGTGTTAAGACCCTTGGCATTTAAGGTTACAAAAGTTTCAGGCATTTTGTTGACACCCCAAGACAGAAGGTGCTGAAAAGGAAGTTGTTAGAATGAACTGTGGATGGTGGGGCAAAGGGAGGATAAGGAAGTGGGGGGAAGGGGGGAGTAGTAAAAGAGTTCCCTTGCCAGGAACCTCACTACTATGGATGAGTCCTATTACAGGAAAGACTATGTCGGGACCAAGCTCTAATAAAATTTACTAAATGACAAGTAAAGTAATCCCACGCACGGAATCTACCAGGTTAAAGGTCCCTAAAGTTGGGGGGTGGGTCTGTGCCAAGCCTCAGATAGCGAGTGGCTAAACACACCCAGGGCTCCTATAAAAATATTCAAACAGTAAAATATTAACTAACACAAGGAATCTTCGCAATGAGCAACCATTATATATGTAAGATAAGGGAAAAAACATATAAATAGCGCAAAGACTTAAGCTGAGGACTAAAACATTGTATAACTGTCAGCAGAACACATATACTTCACATCAATACAAGAGTCCCCTTTAGGTCAACGAATCAGAAGAAGGTCTTGGAGACTCCCTTGGTGTCGAGCCAAGCTAAAGCTTCCGTAACAATAGACGGCCTTCTTCTATTGTCTTGATACTCAGCTGTTTGCCGTTCACTTCAACCACCAGACGAAAGGGGAAACCCCATTTGTATCGATAGCCATGTTCCCGAAGCGGGCCCGTGATGTTCCTCAATTCTCTTTGTTTTGCGATGGTGGAGGGAGCTAAGTCCTGATAAATTTGAAGTTTGCAGTTCTCCAAGATTATATGATTCTTAGTTCTGCTGGCCGTAGTAATCTGTTCTTTAATTTTAAAGGAGAGCAGTCTGAGGATGACGTCTCTAGGTGGTTCAGAGTCCGATGGTTTGGGACGCAGTGCACGATGCGCTCTCTCTATGTGAATGGGTTGAGCTGCCAACTCAGGGACCATATATTCAAACAAACGTATAAGAAATGGCTGGAGGTCATGACCCCCTACGGATTCCTGGACGTTGCGGATCCGCAGGTTGTTCCTACGCTCATGGTTTACCAAATCTTCCTTTTTGTCTTTGAGGATCTTAAGTTCTCTACTCAGATAAATCATATCCTGCATTATGTAATCTTGATGTTTAGTTATTTTAGCAATTTTTTGGTCTAGCGTAGATGTGCATTGATGCAGAGAAGAGATATCAGAGCATAATTCTCCGATTGCTTTCTGCAGCTCTGACGAAAAGGAATTTTTGAGGTCTAGAAGCATGGCTTGTAAGTCATGAATGTCTCTTTTTGTAGAAGGCGTAAAGTCCGTGTCCTCCTCTTGCTCAAGCTCTGCTTGTGAGTCAGAAACAGCATCAGTAACAGTATCAGCGGTCTTATCTTTACGAATGAAGTGCTGGATGATTGCAGAAGCACCTGTTTTGTGGTTGCGTGATGGAGTTTTATTCATGTTGCTTAGAAAGTAGGTAGTAATGATAGGCAGAAACAGACAAATAAGAAGATTCCTTGTAGTACTATTGGAGCACTAGGTGAGAGAGCTGATCACATTAACATAGAGTCCGGTGAGTGCATTTTTCACTTCAGACCAATATAGAAATATGTCCTCCTGTGGTGGCAAAAGCAGAGAGATGCTTGGATAGGGAAGCAACTGGTTATGCACTGGGGATGAGAGTCCTTAAGGATTTTCAGGCGCATGGCACTGATGGGTCCCAACAACTATGCTACAGAGTCCCAAGTATGCTGTATAATCCTGTCCCTGTTAGATTTAGATGATCCCACAGGCTTAGGTGAAAGGGCGGTGGAGAGTAGGAAAAGAGAACTGTAAAGTGGGTCACCACACTTTAGATCCCATTATTATATAAGGGTCTGTAGCCTTACCACATCTCACTGCAGGAGGGTTGAACCTGAGGCCTTACCGCCAGCTTGTCAGGCCTTGAGATATCTAAAATGGCCGCCGTGTTCTAAGCTCCACTTGTAAAAGGGCCCAAACGACTGCCACGGCTGGGAAATCCTCAGACTCCGGTACTCTAAAGGGTGTAAGGTACACTGCACCGGGGACTGACGGCGGCGGAATAGGCCGCATCCAAGATGGCGCCCGCAACTGCGAGACTCATGCGCCCAGCATGTCCAGCCTCCATAGCGGCAAATTGCTCTCCCCCCCCCAGCCCGATCCAGCTGCACAGCAAAGGGAACTCGTCTACCCAGCAGAGATCCCGTCCAGCGGCCCCCGCCAGGTCCAGCAGCCACAGAGGGAACGGCCAGCGTCAGGTAGGCACACCCGTTCCGGGAGATAGGGGAACTGCCGGTCCCGGTCCGGTGTCCAGGTGAGTCAGAGGTGTCAGGAGGAAGGTGAAGGGTCAATCAGGGGGATCCAGCCGTGAGGATGGCTACTTTCACCACGGCTGTAGGCCAATATTGAGGAGCTACACCGACATGCGACCGCTCGCTAGCTCAGCTAGGCCACGCCCCCCATAGGGCTAATTTATCTTTAGATTCTTAGCTGTGTGTATAGGGCAGCTAATTAAGAACGTTTCTGCCTAATTGTGCCCAGATTTCCTCATTTAAATGCCTCCCTCCACCCAATCTTGCTATCTTCGTTT
Organism: Limnodynastes dumerilii; assembly: GCA_011038615.1. NCBI lineage: Eukaryota > Metazoa > Chordata > Amphibia > Anura > Limnodynastidae > Limnodynastes > Limnodynastes dumerilii. The sequence goes on along the minus strand of WWET01000094.1, from coordinate 495,380 downwards.
ACTTTTCCTTACACACTCACTACGGGCCTGATCCAGAGCTACGGCCGCCGTCGCTAGTATGGCGGCCGTAAGCGTAATGCGCATGC
>WWET01000094.1:470769-481012 GCA_011038615.1 Limnodynastes dumerilii | reverse complement strand
ATACGCCCGCACAGGGGGAGTGCCAGGGGGAGTCAGCGATGTATCGCTGAGCGTTAGTACCATCAGGCCCGTTGACACTATCTATATTTTCCTTTAAAAGAAGGTGTAACTGGTTCTGGTCCTAACCATGCAGCCATACATATCTGTAATACAGAACAGGACAGGGTTAGGCTTAGATTCAGCATTAGGGTTACTGAAGTGCTGAACACAGTGGGGCTGATCCAAATTTTGAGAATAAGGGCAAAAGAGGTGCAAGTTTACAGCTCGGCTAAACTATTTTGTAATAATAGGGGTGCTAACTATTTAAATTTTTTGCATGCAGTGTAAATTCTTTATTTTTACACATAGAACTTAATTATTACGTAGCTTTATGTTTATTCTAGGAATTAACCCTGTGCTCCTCTTGCAGTTCAGCACGGTATTGCTCGGGTGTACAATTGCACCTAAAAAAAGGTGTAATACTGCTTTCAAATTACCACCCTTGAAAAAAATTGGATTTTTAACCAGGGTTTTTTCAGAGCGATTTGCTGTGTCAAAAAAAACCCAGCAGCATTATAAGTCCACCTATAACCTGGAAAATACACGTGTCTGACTGTCTGTCAGTCATTGTCCGTGCGTAGTTTCCATCTTAAGAAGGAAACAACGCACGGTAATATAAGGTAGCACTCTTAAGTGCCATAAGGTACCTAAAAACGGGGTTTAGGGGCAGGACAGGTGAGGTTCTGTCTGCATCTAACTCACTCTTAAACGTGAATCCGGACCATTGACACCAAGCTTGTGCCTCATGTGGTTGCTGTTTGCTGTATTTTGCACAACATATGTGAAGATCAGAAAGAGCAGTTTCTGCCGGAGTGGAACTTAATGAACTCGGAACTACCTGAGTCATCTGACACAGACACAACCGAGGGTCTCTTTAAAAAAGGGCGGTTCGGGCCCGAAACGCGTCAGTGGTACATCACGGCATTAGGAGACACAGGAGATTCCATTGCGGACGTCTCTGACTTCACCCGGAGTAAAGGACACTGCTTCAACCAGGAGGGGTCGGCACACGTGGAGGCCTCTTGTCCCGGGACCGACGGAACACCAACTCTGCTCGCCCCATCGGGTTTGAGGCACCTTCTCTTGGGGTATTGAATGTCCTTTTATTTATTATTTACATTGTTTTATTGTGAAAATTTGAGTTTTATTGTTATATTGTATTTTTTGCCACAGTATTGGCTTATTAAATGTGATTACTATTCTTTCAGATTTTACCACTATTTTTCTCTTCTCTTACATGTAAATTAAACCCCGTTATTGGGGAGAACATTGTTTATCCAAGAAATACAGGACTTTACATAAAAGGATTTGGGCATTGTTGTGGATGGTCTGTGTCCCTCCCTAAGTTGGATTTTAGCATTTAAAATACTCTTAGTACCTGCACCAACACCCTATTTTCCCCTTAACTATTGATTGTTTTGTGTATATATATATATATATATATATTTTTTTTTTAAATATATTTAATATTGTTTATCAGGCCATTGGTTATTAGTTTTTTATTTTATTATCTTTCATTGTCATTTTAGGGGAGTAGAAGCCATATTAGGGGTAAACCTAGCGCTTTTTATCCCTTTATACTTTTAGTAAGAAAGACAATCTTTTCATACAAAATAAGTTTATTTGGCCTAAAAGTTTTTTTTTTTAACATTGCATATTATGTTATATGCTGTTTTATGATTAAACCTATAAAGTGCTTCTGAAAACATACCAAAATAAAGCTATTTTTTTCAGTATATTACAATATGAACTTTGTAAATATATTAATAACATTTATAATAACATATAACATTTACAATTGTTCGTAACTAGGGAATTATTCTTGTGGTTGGACAGGAGGATTATAAGAATTAGCAAAGGTGGATTGTTGGTGCCTAGGTGACTTGAATCACCAGGAAAACTTGCTGCTTGCTGGTCAGGTGGATGTTGAGGTGGCGGTACATCAAAGGTTGATGATTGGTGGGCAGGTGGGTGTAGACCACCAGAAAAACTTACTCCTTGTTGCCCTTGGTGATGGTAATCATGGGGAGGGTAGAATGCCCTGTTTGCTGGTAGCTTCCCACAGTGTCATTGGGCCACGATGGTGGGAATGGTGGGTGCTCCTGTTGGTAGCCCATATCCTGCATAATCTCATGGATGAACACCATATTACATGTCGCTAGAGACCACACTACCACTGCCCACCCCCACTGTCCTCTTGATTCACCGTCACACAGGCAGAGCAATAGCGGCGATACAACTGTATAATTATTATATATGAAAAGTTAACAGTTCTCACATAGCCAGGATGAACAAGCACAAAGATAAGTCTAAAATATGCCAGCAAATCTTTAAAGTACAAATTGTCAACGTCCACTGGTACAATGGCCCTGGTAAATGTAATCCTCACTCCTCTGAGGGTCTTCCTGATGGAGAGGTTACAGAGGTTCAGCCCAAAGTTCAGGAAAAAGTCCAAACTCTTGCAGCCAGAATATTTAGATGCAGCATGCAGATGCCTGGTAGGAGTTACCCCACTTCAAAAACCCAGTTCCGCAGTTCCACTCCAAGGACCCTATTCACACTTAAGGAGATATAGCATTTTAAGTGCAGGGAAATAAGAAATGAGCTACTACGCATGTGTAGTAGCTCATTTACGCAATCTACGTACCATTTTTTAAAGACCGCACGTACTTTAGGGAGTAGAAAGAGGCATGCCAAGGTAGCCTGCTGAGATGGTTTAAAAAGGTCTGGCTTGGGGACTACCAATCTCTTTTATGCTTATAACTTCTGCCCTGCACCTAGATATCAAATAGGAAACAGTCACTCCCAGAATTAACCCCTGCCAGTCATTTGCAATGTCACCCCCCTCTAGTTTTCTGTAAAGGGAGGAGGGGGAATAGATGCACCCAAAGTCCCCCCTCATCTCTTCCTGTGGTCTGTAGGAAGGTATGCCCACATATGGACTTCCTGCACACCCTGTGGTGTGTGACCACATGTTTCAACCTGGCTGTAGACAGAGGTGTTGATAATGATATCAGACTCTGTGTAATGGGATCTGGTTATCCCAACTGGAGACCTCAACAAATAATTACCCTAACCAACTCACTGAACTTTAACTGCATTAGACAAACATCACACAATAAACATTGCTATAACTACATGCTACATAATCCTATAAAACATCACACATTACACACGATTCATAACTGCACAAACTTTAAATGGTATATGCAAGTATAATACACAAAGACTATTCCTAGAGGTCACAGATACAAATGTGATAATAAAGATGGCAGGGATAAAAAAGTAATATGTCAGCGGACCCCCTCCCGTTTTTTCACAATAAACTTCCTGTTTTCTCTGCTAATGCTGGTAATTCTTTCCAGAAAGTTGTGGTGTAATTGGTGCTCATGTTCGAAGAAGCGGTTTTCTTCCTGCCACTGCATGGCTTTATCCATGTTGTCAAGTTGTTCTAGCATTACTGCTGTCATGGCCTTTGTTGCTACTTCCACATAGCTCTTTCTCTTGCGCTTCTTTGGGATATTGGACTGGATCCAGACTTAAGAAGGAGCTTTAAATTAGTTACTCCTTGGCAAAACCATGTTGATTTCAGGGGAAGTCAAGTTAATTGTATTCTTTTCATACAGGGATATATATTTGAATTGCTTACTGCACACAAATACTGACCAGCTTTACTATCACACTGTTATTTAGACTTGAGATAGGAAACATCACCTCTCAATTCTAATACTAATTACAACAGATGAAATATGACTGCCCTGCAATCAACATGGTTTAGCCCAGGAGTGACTTTAAGTTCTTATTTTAAGAAGATTCTTAAGTGTGAATCAGGTCCTTAATTTCAAGCTCCTTCTTAAGTCTGGATCCAGCCCATTGTAAACTATACACGGAAAAAGAAAAAAAACACATTAGAATAGTAGTACAATACATGTTAATATGTTTTTTTTTTTTTGCAAAATTAAGCAGCAGTTTATTAAGCCAATGTGCTTGGGGCCTCCTCCCTCCTGCACGTCTTGCATGGTGCAATAGGTTTTTCAATGTATAAAGTTTTGTATATACTGGTTTAGGTGAAGTTAATAAAAATGTTAATATTGTACTTTTTGTATGGACACGTTTTCACATTTTAAATTGCTGTCCTTTGTGGATCTGTAGGCTGCATGGAAAGACATTATTGAACTTATAAACAAAAAATATTCTTAAAGAATTCACCTAAGGATACCAGTTATTAAAAAACAAAGGGGTATTTACACTAGCCGGTGACGTAAAAACGCTGTTATGTATGTACTGCTTATGCGGGCAGCAGATGCTACGCCACGTAACTCTGAATGTACGTACAGCCTAGTATCAACAGCGTAATTATGAACGAAGGGGCGTGTCAGCCATATGACACCCATGATTACGCTTCGGAGGCGGGGTGAGGCATTTAAATCATACAGTATGGGCGTGCTTACGCACGTGTAGCCTTTACATATGTCAGTAGTTACGCTTTGAAAAGTTAAGGTAGGGTTTTGGAAGCATAAAACGGCCAAAGTACATACAAGCGAGGGGAGTGCATAGAAAATACAGTAGCGTAAATACACTACACTACTCCCCCTGTGATCGGCGTAATTACCCACTGTTACGCCGGCTGAAGGCTACCTTAACTTCAGCAGGCGTAACAGTAGGTAATTACGCCGGCCACAGGGTCCGTAACTGCCCTAACCTGCCCTCCCTCCCTCATTTACTTACCTTCCACCGCCTTCCTTCCATAAGGGTTTCGTAGTTACAGCAAGGAACGCCACCCTCGCCGTAACTACGCAACAGTCAGGGAAACCCGATCCTAAGGATCGGGTTTCCCTAACTACGCCGGGCAACATCTGGCCGGCGCATGCGCAGAATGGCAGAAATGCCGTTCTTACGCATACGGCTGCCGTAACTAGTGCGGAGGCTGTAGCTCTGTATCAGCCCCAAAGAGACTTACTATTTCGGCACAAAGCTGGGGATGGACTTGGCTCATCCTGAGCTGTGGATGCTGATGCGGATGGGTGTTCGATGGAGAATCCTTCAGTGAGAAGAGAGTCATCCAGTGAACTCTGCTCATCTTGGGTATCCTCAAACATGAGAGGAGAAGATGCTATGGGGGCCTTGCTGGTCTTTGATGATGACTCCCTTGTCGTGGTGAGAGAGGTAGACAGGGCCACCGGATTACAGCTGACTAAATAGCCAAACACCTCATTGCATAGGTTATAAAGTGGCCAATGTATATGTCCTGCAAAACTTTTTTTCTGGCTATGATGAACTTATCCAAACTGCTTCCTTAGGGCCTTCAGCTCATAAACTACTTGTTACTGAGTTTTATTTATATGCCCCTTTCCTCCAGTTTTTTTTGGCTATTTTAAAGAGAGCATTTTTTATAGTGCCTGATATCTATACCTTAATTTCCTCCTCTCCTCTATAGGCAAGCAGCTCTCTGACCACCTCCTCACGCCAGTGCTAAATGTTCTCTTTCAAGTGCTGTGGCAGCATGTGATGACATCATCCTCCAGTGCTGTAATCCCTCCAATGGGGTGTCTTTGTGAAAGACCTGTGTTGAAGCACAACAAGGGACGTTTCACACTGACACCATTCCCGTGTGAGACCTGGTAAAAACCATTCTTTTTTCCCGGGTCCGAATGCCAGGTCAGTAGACCCGAGTCAACAAAAATGGGATGTTTCACATCAGCACCAAGTATCCGGGTTTTGGCAGAGTGTAGGTCTGGATCAACCCCAGTAAGTGTCGGCATTACAATATTCTGACAGGTGTTGAATTAACGACCCTGTCAGAATGAAGAAAGTCAATCAGATAAACCTGTCTGTCAGCATTTAGTGCCAGCAGGTTCAGCTTTCCTACCATCACGGTTACATATGCCATCTGCTCTGATACAGATCTGTCAGCTTGATTATGACAAGGTTGCTTGGCTTGTCTGCTGAAACCTGATTTTTTTTTTTTTACCATTTTTTAAGACTTCTGTTGTGTTTGTGGTTTACCAAGGGAGATTTGGAGACGTGCTTTCATTTTACAGATATCAATCTATCAATTCAATTTTTTTGCAAGAGTTATAAAAAGAACTGTACTACATTTCCTGACTAGCAGAACAAAAGAAGTAATCAGGTCTCATATGCTCTGATTAAATAATTTTCATTTAGTATTTTACCACCAAGAAGGATTTATTTAATATGATTATTTCCAAAGTGTTGATTGCACTGTGACCGGTCACAATCTCCCATTGACTTGAAAGATTTTTTTTTTGCCCAGGTTTATAAAGATTAATGAATAAGTTCCCTTCCTTCTGCATGAGGTCAATAAGCTCATTTAGAGAACTCAGGTAAATCAAGCTAATGACCAGAAGTCACTGGCATGTACCCATGTGGTGTGCAATCACATCGTGGGAGGAAGCAGTTATTACACATAATACCTTATTGTAATCTAAATGTTAATTATATTGCTGCGTGCCCTATCCTGCCCACAGAGAAACTACATGGTAAATGCTATCGTTATATAACAAAGATGAGATTTCTATGCATTCTTCAGTTTGGGTTATTTATAAGTGAGTAGAAAGCACCACCAGAAACATTAACAAACAATTTCATGGTCCATTTGTACAACAAATCATAATTCTCATGGAGCTAATTTATTTTACTGTTCTTTTTTCTCGCACAATAAACTGCCCTTAAATGATTTAATAAATTAAGGGTACAAATATGAAGTGTCTTATACCATACCAAATTCTTAATCTAGACCAGTGTTGGCTAACCTGTGACACTCCAGATGTTGTGAAACTACAATTCCCATCATGCTTTGTCAGGTATCCACTATGCTTTTGCAGTTAAGGATTGCTGGGACTCGTAGTTCCACGACACCTGGAGTGTCACAGGTTAGCCAACACTGATCTAGACTTTGTGGACATGCCTGTTTTCTGTGGTGCTGATTGGTGCTGAAGGTGAAGTTTTTTAAAGCTATGCATGCACAGTAATGGAGCTTATCTCATCAGCCATAGGGTCACAGCGGCAAAATAGTAAAATGAAAGACTAGGCTTTCCTAGCTCCAGCGCTGTAATCCCTCCAATGGGGTGTCTTTGTGAAAGACCTGTGTTGAAGCATAACAAGGGACCTTTCACACTGACACCATTACCTGTGAGACCCGGTAAAAACCCTTCTTTTTTCCCGGGTACATATGGAAATGACTCTCCAGTCAGTCTGATCTCTTGCATCAGGTCATCTCTGGTTTGTCTAACACATTTTGGGGCAAATACATAGCTGAACATACACCATGTCACACATGTATCTTATATGGACACAGTTAAGTGGGCCACAGACTTTAGCGCAAATGTGTCCACTTGCTGTCTAAAGGGTATTTTATGGACATGCAAGGTTGGGGGCACGTAGTCAATGAGAAACCTGGCCCAAGCAAGTGAGTCCAGATCTGGACTGGACCTTATGTACATTTGCATGTCTAAGTATCTGGATACCATTCAAAAACATCATTTTTCAGTAAATTGTGATAGCAAATAACATTATGAACACAAGGGGCTAGATACGGTCTTAAGTAAGTGCTTGAAATTAGTTACACCTGGGCTAAACCATGTTGATTGCAGGGGGAGTCAAGTTAATTGTATTCTTTGCATGCAGGGATATATCTTTGAATTGCTTAATACACAGATACTGACCAGCTTTACTATCACACTGTTATTTAGACTTGGGATAGGAAACATCACCTCTCCACTCTAATACAGTTTGCAACAGATGAAATATGACTCCCCTGCAATCAGCATGGTTTAGCCCAGGAGTAACTAATTTCAAGCACTTACTTAAGTCTGGATCCAGCCCAATATAACTATTATTTTATTACCTTTAAATAATTAATATTGCTGTATATCATAAGATTTCTTAAACAAATTAAGATTAAAAAGTTTTATTTATACGTCTGATACGATAACATTGTTCTACTAGGGGGAAGTTACTGTATATTATAATGAGTATGGATAGGACTAGTATCTGTTACTACAATCCAGGCGTATATGTAATTGCGTTCCAATCCAGAAATACATTTGTGCTCCCCCCACTTACAAAATGTGTGAACTAAAAATCACCAGGCCACCGATTTGATATGCTTACTGCTGTTTTACTGTATGGCAGCCTACACCATCAACAGACAGGCATGTATGGAATACATTGCAAGTGCAATACTTGTGTCCAATGTCAAGCTTCACTTAAGTATGGATAGAAGAAGTGTCCAATGCAATGAATAGTATTTACTGTAGGTCTACATGCATGTTACAGAACCATTTAATCAAATGGCTTCATAGCTGACAAAAGGGATTATTTTATAAACAACGTAAAAGTATCTTTACTATGCGGGATCTCATAATTCTTGGCCCAAACCATCATTCTAATGACCAAAATTGGGCCACTTACAAATGGGCTCAGTGGAGAATAGGTGACAATCTGGGCTTGCAAAGAAGATAAGATCAACTCATTGGCGCTGAAGTGATTTCACCGGAGTTGTTCCAGGTCGTTCTGTACGACATCTGACGTCCGCAAGCTGCTAGTGGAAGTCAGATGTTTTGTTGGCACTGATCATGCACATGTCAGATGTTATGCAATGGATATGTCCAATAGGGCGTTCTGTGGGGTGGGGATAGGCGAAGGCCTGGATCAGGTACAAATTCTGCATGTTAGCCTCTTGCTAACCTATATTGCATATGTACGAGGGGAATACACAGCCCCTGCATTTCCCTTGCACATACAGGCCTTCATCCAGAACCCTACCTTAAATGTTCCATAGCAGGATGCCCACATACAGAATGCAGGATAGTAAGGGAGAGTCCTCACTGTTAGAATTGTATTTGCATTTCTGCTGTCGGAGAGTGACTACTACATTGCATGCATAAATTGACTTGTGCTATGAATTCTGGATCCGGTCTAATGTGTACTTCAAATACAATACTATTACAATGTACAATTCTTATAAACTTACTAGAATGTCCTGCCTTATCCTCACAACAATGTGGGTGTCTGAGTCCATATGACTCACCCCATAGACCTCCTGGGTATCAACTGCTGGCATAGCAAGTTTCTCCACGGGGTTCAGTTCTAGTATTTCCGGTATTCCGCCACCAGTTCCTCTCATGTGTCATGAATGTGCCTGCCTGCAAAGCAAACAATTCTGAAAAATAAATGTGGGTTTGGTTTACCAGACACATGATCTGTTTTTGGCAGTGAGCAGCATGAAGCCTTTATTCCTGCAACTGCAGTGTCGAAGAGTCAAACAGCATCAGGTAAATTTTCTTCATCCTAATCCTAACATCCCCTTCCCACAACTTAACCATAACCCTCCCCTAACTTTAACCCTAACCACTCCCATCCCTCAAGCCCAACCTTAACTTTTCCCTAACCTTAACCATCCTCATCCTGCAGCCTAACCTTAACCCTCCATTAACCCTAATTCCATAGGAAAACCTTAGCCCTAACCTAACTCTAACTACCTTGGGGTAAAAACATGGGCTAGTTACGTAACAACGTGTAGCGTATTTACACTAGCGTAATTCCTATGCACTCCCCTAGGCCGTACTTACTTTGGCCCTGTTATGCTTTCCAAACCCTACCTTAACTTTTCAAAGCGTAAATTCTGTCAGTTATAATGGCTGCATGTAGTTATGTGCCTAAGCACGCCCATACTCAGGGCTGGTGCGACCCGCTCCGCGAGGGGATGCAGTGCATCCTGGCGCCATACTGGATAGGCGCCGGATATCCCCCCGCACCCCACTATACAGATTAGCAGCGTTCATACATTCCTATCCAGCATGGCGCCGGACATCCCTCCCTCTCCCCGCTATACAGCATGGCAGCGCTCATACAGGAGTTCCTGTATGAGCTGCTGCAGTAGTCACAGAACATCGCTCACAGCTGCAGCAGCTCATACAGGAATTTCCTGTATGACCACTTCCTGTCTGCAGACACAGCGCCGCGGAGGAGGAAGGAGACAGATAAGTAACTGAGGGGGACTAGAGGCATATTATGGGGAATACTGGGGGGGAGGGGAACTGGAGGCATATTATGGGGAATACTGGGGGGAAGGAAGAGAACTGGAGGCATATTATGGGGAATACTGGGGGGAGGGAGGGGAACTGGAGGCATATTATGGGGAATACTGGGGATGGAGGGAGGGGAACGGGAGGCTTATTAG
>WWET01000094.1:457500-467736 GCA_011038615.1 Limnodynastes dumerilii | reverse complement strand
AACAAAGGTAACTTTTTCTCTATTTGTAACAAATAAATTATTTAATGTCAAAATATTGTTTGTCTTTACCTACGTTTTGAAATGATGCATATGGTAGAATATATTTCACATATTACACTAAAGTGTCAAAAACATTTTCTTAAAACAATCATAATCGATGTTACTGTAGACAATTATTTTTTAGAATTTCCTAGTTCCTAGTTCCACCTTTGTTGTAGACTGGTAAGTATAAGTAAAGGTGGTTATCTTTTGTTTGTTCATGAACAACATATTACAATAGCAACTTCATTCCTATCCAGAGGCACATCATGATCTTGTGTCCCTCTGGATGACAATGCAGTATAGAAAATGAATGGCATTTTGCGGCTTGCAGTTTGCGTTCATTTTGTGTGCACTTCTGTATCAGGTCCTTTTGTCTTCACTGGTTCTCAGGAATGCTCATTATTCTGAACAAATAGCAAAAGTAAGACAAAAGAACACCATTTAAAAAAATGTGAATCCTTTTTTAATAGAAATTTGTAATAAAAAATACATACTTATACTTAAAAAGTAAAGTAATTTTATATAAATAAAAAAACGTTATAATATAACATAGAAAAAACTATTAAACTAACATTACATAGCATCCTTCATAACCTACAGTATTATGTCGATTAACTTTTGTTTGAAATTTCTCTCCTAATCTCTTTGAAGTACTGCCTCAAGCATTAACTTCATGCATCAGGAGAAAAAAAAGCTATAAACACATAAAATGAGGCTTATAATTATATCAATTAATCAGTACATCATTGCGTCAAGCACATATCCTTTTGCTCTAAGGTTATGGATGATGGACATTTGTTTTTAAATTCTTTCTGCTTTCTTGTATACACTTACTACTATGTTTGTTAATAATAATAATAATAATAATAATAATAAAAAAAAATAAAAATGAAAAAATAATAATAATACTGTTAAATAATTTTATGAAGTCATGAGTGTCAATCTCTGGACTTTGATGGCTCCTTATCTGGCTGATGGTTGGGATGTATGCAGTAGACAAAAAAGTTGCTGTTTGAGGTAGTCAGTGACTTTCTGTACCTATTCATTTCGGTAGGGCAGTTCTCTCCCAGCCAATTTTTCAACTGGCTGGGATATCGATTGCTTAAGCCTCAATGAGGCATAACAATCGATCCCCGGAGCACTGTGGTGAGAGGCTAAACTAACCCAACCCTTCCCCTAATTCTAATCCTAACCCTCCCCTTTCATTACCCTAACCCTAACCCTCCATTTCCCACAGCCTGACCCTAACCCTCCCTTCCCCACAGCCTGACCCTAACCCTCCCTTCTCCCTAGCCTGACCCTAATACTCCCTTATCTGTAGCCTAACTCTAAGACCCTGCTCCCCGCTGCCTGAATCTAACCCTCCCCTTCTATGGTCCTAACCATAACCCTCCCTTCCTAAGTGCCTAACCCTAACCCCCCCAATACTAAAATGCCCCGGAGAGGTTACTCATTTCTCTGTAGCTGTCTGTGAAAGTGAATGGGCGTTTATGCCGGCACATATGTCGGCACACTCACCCATTCATAAAAAAAATGTCTAAAATGGCCCCCTATTCGAAATAGACAGCCGAAAAGTAACTTTCGGCTGTTTCTATTTTGCATAGCGGGCCATCGAACCGGAGACTGCACCGCTCCCAAACTTCCTGATTCTTGAATACTTTGTTTATTTTGAGGCATCATTGCTCAACAATGACCAGATGCCATGTGCACCTATATTAGGCGAATTGATCCGAGCTTTTCACTTCCTTGAATTCTGCAAAAAAAATTTCTATAATGGAGAGGTATTCAAAATAGGGACATCTGAAAAGGGACTTTCGGATGTCCCTATTTCGGAAATCCTTCGTTCTATGCGGGGACTGCAGCTGCTTGAAGATCCACATGTGCCACCATGCACCAGACACCTGACTCCAGGGCATGCTGATAGAAAAACATACATAAAAACACAGACTTCATTTTAGTAATGGCTCATTAGTGACCCCTATTTTGCCCCTAGGATTGCAGAAAATCAATTGAACAGCTTGCATATTATGATTTACTGCAGCATAGTCTTTTATATAACAATAGAGGCTCCTGATATCAGAGGTGTGTGAACTATCATTAAATAAATAGTTTTTGAAGCACTTGGCTGTTCTTACCATTAATTTCACAAGTCTTGTCACTGAAAATTATGACTTGTCAACAGGAGTTTGCACAATATCACCATTTATTAAAGCCCTACTGACTCATACTGATAACTATTCTACAACCATAAACAATTCATGCTACATTCTATGTAACATCACTTCCAAGTGGTTATGTTATAATATATATTACTAGCATCTAATAATGGAGTAGATGATTTAAAAGAAATTTGGTCTCTTAGGGCCTCATTCATTAAGGGCGATTTGGGCTAAATCGCCTCAAATCGCGTGATTTGAGCTTAAAAAATCGCAGATCAGAATTCATTAAGCTCAAAATCGCGTGATTTGAGTGTGATAAAAAATCGCCATGGCAAACATCGCTGGACAGAAATCGTCCAGATGTTTGCCATGTAAAAGATAGAAAAAAAAAATCACACTATTCACTAAAGGCGATTTGAACAAATCGCCTATAGTGTGATTTGAAATCACCCAAAAAAAATCGCAGCCAGAGAGGTGCGATTTGAGGGTGATGTGCCGTCCCTGACCAGCAAAAACACATGTCAATAGACTTGACATGTGTTTTTGTGTGTGAAAAATCTAAGTGCTGCATGGCTGAAAGCCTTAGCCATGCTGTGCTGATAGAACTACAAGGCTCAGCATTGCTTAGCCTTCTAATAATATGAGCGGCAGCATGGATAGGCTTCTAACCATGCGTGGTTGCGTGTAGTGTGTGTTAAAAAAAAATACACTCAGCAATAAACATACATTAACCCATTACACTATGTATGCATGTAAAAACGAAATATTCCCTAACTAACCAATGTTCCCTACTGTGTGCCCTAAACTCCGGTGGTCATCTCTCCTAAAAGTTTGGGGCACTCACCGTTTGCAGACATCTCTCTGGGGAAGCGGTGCTGGATGTGCAGAATTTTCTTCTCTGGATTGCAGTCTGTGTTCCACTTGATTGGAGTATCTGATCCGGTTCTGAGGGGGTCTTCTCCAGTTGCCACGTAGAGGAGACCTCCTTCTCTGCTGCAATGCTGCAATGCTGCTCCTAATGACCATTTGGTCGCTAGGGGGCAGTGTTTTATATAAGAGATGACGTCAGAAACAGTAGAGGACCAATGTAACTGACGTCATCTCTTATATAAAACACTGCCCCCTAGCGACCAAATGGTCATTAGGAGCAGCATTGCAGCAGAGAAGGAGGTCTCCTCTACGTGGCAACTGGAGAAGACCCCCTCAGAACCGGATCAGATACTCCAATCAAGTGGAACACAGACTGCAATCCAGAGAAGAAAATTCTGCACATCCAGCACCGCTTCCCCAGAGAGATGTCTGCAAACGGTGAGTGCCCCAAACTTTTAGGAGAGATGACCACCGGAGTTTAGGGCACACAGTAGGGAACATTGGTTAGTTAGGGAATATTTCGTTTTTACATGCATACATAGTGTAATGGGTTAATGTATGTTTATTGCTGAGTGTATTTTTTTTTAACACACACTACACGCAACCACGCATGGTTAGAAGCCTATCCATGCTGCCGCTGATATTATTAGAAGGCTAAGCAATGCTGAGCCTTGTAGTTCTATCAGCACAGCATGGCTAAGGCCTTCCCCTCGCCCCCTAAAGGGGGGGGGGGGGGGGGGGTAGCATTTAAATTGTACAGTGTGGGAGGGGGCTCCCACACTGCAGCGGATCACCGGTCGTACGGCTGATCCGCACGTCCCATTTAAGGCAGCGTAAACTGCCATAAAGCCCACACGACAGAGGGGTGTGCACTCCCCTCTGTCTCGCGTAATTACAGACTCACGCACGCACAGAAAGCGTGCAGGAGTCTGTATCAGGCCCATTGTTATTAATAATAATATTTTCCATAAATCTGAGGCTGGTGAAAAAGGAACTGGAAATAGATAATTCTAAATAAATATAGAAATAAATACATTAGATCAAGTCATCATAGAGCAATTTTCTCAATAAATTGGTAAAAAAAAAAAGAAATTTCAGTTAGCAAATAATCACGTCATAAAAAGGCTTTTTATATTTCACTGGTGACAGCAACAAAACAATAGGAAGATGTCATTCCTATTCTCCCTGCTTTGGCAGAGACTGACAGGAATGTGTTAGCATGTGTGTCACATGACTGGCATACAAGTCCACCATTCCTAGTACACAGACAACCTGCTGTTATTTCTGTCCTTTAAAGTCATTGTGCAGGTTCCTTCATTTTCATAGCCTGGTAATTTACATCAGGAAGCTCTGGCTTACACATTACTACAAAAATGCACATTTATTCCACAGTACTTTACCGACCTTGAAAGAAGTGTAAAATGGAAAAAAAAATGTAACATTTTTTTATATAACCGTGCTCAGTCAGAACAAAAGATAAAAAAGTGAAAGCTGTCAAGGTTCTTTTTTTTTGAATGCTATAGAAAGTACAATACATAGGACTGCCAAAATGTATCATGCAGAGACCTTTGAAGGAATAAATGCCAAAAAAATATAATAAAAAAAATATTTTTTGTATTCGTGTATGAAAGAGGCGTATTCAGAGAATGGAAATTCTCTGCAAGCTGCAATTTAGAATAAGAGTAAATAAAATACTGTTAGCACTTCATTCCTCTTCATGAAATGATTGGTTCCTAATGAAAGCTTAGAAAGGAAATAAAATTGGCATTGACTGTCATTAAAAACAATAGAATACAAAAAAATTCAAGGAAAAGTATAGACACAAAAAACAAATAAACTAAAATAAATGCCCTTGTATAAAAGATCAACTTGTAGCATAAATACATTTATTTTTGTAACTTTACTGAACTTGAATTTGAAGAACTTTGCTGTAATTGGGGATGCATTGTGCTCTACATGCCCACTTCCTGTTTTACTGGAAGCAAAATAATGTGAGGGTATTGTAAGGACAAAGCAGCAGACCATTCAAAGCTCAGTACAATAAATCATTGCCCTCAGTTCAGATATAAACAGGAACAGTGGAAAAATGTATGCTAGGTTTTAAATTGTGTTTATTGCTGCTTGTTGCATCTAGTGATAGAAAAATCAGAACTACGGACCTGATCCAGAGACTGAAAATAAGTAAGGAAAGTTACTCCTGGGCTAAACCATGTTGATTGCAGGGGAGTCATATTGTATCTGGTGCAAACAGTTTTAGAATTAAGAGGTGATATTTCCCAGCCCAAGTCTAAAGAACAGTGTGATAGTAAAGCTGGTCAGTATCTGTGTGCAGTAAGCAATTCAAAGATATATCCCTGCATGCAAAGAATACAATTAACTTGACTCCCCCTGAAATAAACATGGTTTAGCCCAGGAGTAACTTTCCTCACTTATTTTCAGTCTCTGAATCAGGTCCTACATGTACAAGTTTAATAAGTTTAATTTACAATTTTTTTTCTAAACTATGCCTATTGGTCAAGATTCTACTGCCAAGTGCAGTCAAATGTAAGTAATGCAGATATATCCTGCAGCCAAACACAAGAGGCCAACGTAAGAGGAAGAAAAGAACAATAGGCTGGATCCAGACCTTGTTAAGTGCATGAACTTAGTTACTCAAGGGCTAAACTATGTCATATTTCATCTGTTGCAAACAGTATTAGAGTTGAGAGGTGATGTTTCCTATCCCAAGTCTAAATAACAGTGTGATAGTAAAGCTGGTCAGTATCTGTGTGCAGTAAGCAATTCAAAGATATATCCCTGCATGCAAAGAATACAATCAACTTGGCTCCCCCTGAAATCAACATGGTTTAGCCCTTGAGTAACTAAGTTCATAGTTCATAGCATGTTATTTCTTAAATCTTATTCTAAATATACTGTATATATTGTTTTAGTTGCAGGAATTGTTGCGATTTCATTGAGAGCATGAGGCATGCAGAATACAAAGTTTTTGCAGCAAGTACTCTATAAGTTATATCATAGAGTGAAATAGCAACAGATCTAGGGGCGGATTGGGAACTTAAAGTGGCCCTGGAATAAAATCTGCAAGAGGCCACATGTGATCACTAATGGCATCAATATTAGAGTTAAAAAAATATGTAAGCTTGATTAGTGCAGAATAAAGAAATATATAAGAAAAACAGTGAAAATATATGATATGGAGCAGGGTTATGTATTACCAATTAAGTGTGTTATATAAAAGAGTTACAACCAAAGACAACATCTACTAAATAATATTGGACAAGTCAATAAAGACATTATTAGTGACCTCTATGCAATGCAGGTATTCACTATTGTCCAAGTGACCAACACATGAAACGTACAGCATCCTGTTTACTACCACACAATATATATAGCATCCTAGTGACCACCACCCAATACATACAGCATCCTAGTGATCACTGCCTTAAACATGTAGCATCCAAGTGACCACCACCCAATACATACATCCTAATGATCTCCGATCTTTACAAACATTATTTAAGCAACCACCACCCATGACAGTCAACATACTAGTCTTCTTCAAATAAAATAGGAGCTGCTGAGTGGCCTTCAGAGGCCACCGGCCTGCCGGGAAAATTCCCTGTAAGTCCTATTGCCAAACCGCTCCTGCACAGATCTGTCATAAATATACAATTCTCTCTGTTCTGCTCCTTTCAGAAAATACAATCAGTTGTTTGAAGATGTCTGTTAACATTCAGACATAACCATGACATTCAGACATGACCAGGACATATAGACATGACCATGACATTCAGGCATGACCATGACATTCAGACATGACCATGACATTCAGACATGACCAGGACATTCAGACATGACCAGGACATTCAGACATGACCAGGACATTCAGACATGACCAGGACATATAGACATGACCATGACATTCAGACATGACCATGACATTCAGGCATGACCATGACATTCAGACATGACCAGGACATTCAGGCACATCACCTTTGGCTTTGTGGAGAATGTTGGGACTTTTTGTTGGCCTGCCAGTGCTTTGTTTCAGAGTTTCACCCTCTGTATTATTTCTTAAATATGAGCCAAGAATAACCATAGAGGTGGTTAGTCTTTAATGTTTTAGGGGTATTAATCAATTAAATGGACTGAAAAATGCCTTCTTCGGTTAAGCAGACTGTCCTATTACCAGGATGGATCTGGATCTGTGCAAGTGGGGTGTTTTGAGTGGAGGGCACACATGTAACTTCTATCGTACAGCCTGATTCAGAACTCCGTGTGACTTACATGTCCAGAACCCTACTTTAATTTTAAAGCATGGATCTGTGCATGCGGTCAGGCGCACATAGATCCAGGCGGACACAGATCCGGGCGGACACAGATCCAGACAGACACAGTTCAATGCGGTCACAGATCCAGGCGGACACAGATCCATGCGGACACAGATCCATGCGTAAACGGATCCAGACGGACACAGATCCAGGTGGACACAGATCCATGCGGACACAGATACACGGGGTCACAAATCCAGACGGACACAGATGAATGCGGACACAGATACACGCGGTCACAAATCCAGGCGGACACAGATACAGGCAGACACAGATCAATGTGGTCACAGATTCAGGTGGACACAGATCCAGACAGACACAGATCCATGCAGACACAGATCCATGCGGACACAGATCCATGCGGTCACAAATCCAGGCGGACACAGGTCCATGCGGTCACAGATCCAGGCGGATACTGATCCATGCAGTCACAGATCCATGCGGACACAGATCCATGCGGTCACAAATCCATGCGGTCACAGATCTACGTGTACACAGATATATGCGGTCACAAATCCATACGGACACAGATCTATGCGGTAAAGTTAGGTAGGGTTCTAGACACGTAAGTCGCACAAGCTCTGAATCTGGCCCATTATCTGTAGATCCTAACCTTAAGGTTATTATGGAAAATAAGTAAAACCTGTGTATTCTCTCTACTGCTTGCTGTTTTGTCATTTACTATGGGCACTATTGTCTTGGGAATAAATGCAAAGAACAAATTAAAACTATTAAAAGCAATGTCAGCAAAACTATAAAATGAAAATGCTACTAAGACTTCTGAGTCTATTTTTGGATATTGGGTTGTATAATACACGTCCTGTACATCATTTAGTGCTGAAACGCTATTATTTATCATAAGAGAATTTGAAAAGTATTATCTCAAAATAAGACAAGTGCAGAAAGATCATTTCACACTTCGGCAAGGCTTAATCACTGTAGATGGCAGCTAATTACCAGCTCCGCCAAATATGAAATGAACAATGTAACCCAAAGCTTTCAGCTGACAGGAGGCAAGCCCATAAATGTACAGTCTTTCTATAAAAGGAGCGTTTGCAGTGGACAACATGAACTGATATGAATGAAAAGTTACTACAAATCTAGGTCAAGTATGTCACGTGGGAGGAATTTGCTCCTAAAATGAAAAATATACAAAGAAATCCATTTTAACATACTACAAATGCAAACAACTGGAAATGTCTAATGCTATCAAGACCGGACCCAGACTAACGTACGTTACCACACTTACGCACACTAAGGGCCAGATTTACTAAGCTGCGGGTTTGGAGATGTTGCCCATAGTAATCAACCAGATTCAAGCTCTCACTTTCTTTTTACATACTAGAGAATGTCAGCGCATAAAAATCAGCTACCGTAATATACAGGAAAAAGCGCACCTCAAACTTTTTCCCATCTATTGCAGTGTGAATTTCTAATTGAATTAGGCCCATTGCTTGAAATCTGTAAGCAGGCTTGATATACACTTACATATACATAATGTGTTGAGCTTTGGCTTTGTATTCACTTATCACATAGATCCCAGAGAATTGTTAGTCTTTAATGACAGCCGTTAACCACCTGCCGAAGGCCAACTGGGCTCAAAATGGTTACTGAATTAGTCTTGGTTGTTTTTTACTCATCAGGCAGTTTGAGTGCACTTATGCAAAGCACATTATCTACCTTTTTTACGAGATGCAGAGGGCCCAGAGTGCAGCAGAATGGAACATATATCATATAGTGTTCCTGGAATACAGATGGCATTAATTCTCTAATGAAACGTAAAAAAAAATGTTTTTCCTATGTACATAAACAAGGTTACAAGAAACCTGACAGATATGGAGCATGAGAATTTTAATATGCCTAAAGTTCTGGCCTATACCTCCTTTACTTCAAGCAGCTCTTTGAACAGCTAGCATAACCTATAAGGATTTAACTGTAATAATGTACATGAAGATCATAGATATATTAGATGCAAGGGTTTATGGGTCTGATCCAGACCTACACCAATAATATGCCCTTGTGCATAGCGTATTTACGCCAGCGTACCTACGAAGCACTCCCCTAGACACTCCCAACGGTCATCTGTATTTATACCGTCTTACACCGAACAAACCCTAACTTTTCTGAGTGTAACCGTGGGCGTCCGCGGGCTCCATGCGTAGTTACGGCGCTTAGCACGCCCATACTGTACAATTTAAATGCCTCACCCCTCCTTCAAAGCGTAATTACAGGTTTTGTATTGGCTGGCATGCCCCTTCGTTTGTAGTTATGCTGTGGACCTTAGTCTTGTAATTACGTTCAGAGTTTCTGGTCATAATGTCTGCCACACGCATGCACAGAACATGCAAAACAGCATTTTTACTACTACACCGAGCGTAAAAACACAAACAGGTGTAGGTCTGGATCAGGCCCAATTAATCATAAAACATTTTGTGCAATTTGTTTGCCCCAATGTTTATAATTACTATTATAGGCACACTGGAGACGATCCAGAGGTGAGCATGCACCAGCTGACATGACATTTCTCTGTGTGTGCTTAGAAGCAAAGAGGACGGATTCAGAGTGGAGCGTAACTTGTGCTCCTGCAGTTAACTGAGGGGCGTGTTGGGGGAGGGAAGGAGTGGAGGGACCTAGGGCCTGATCCAGGACAACGCTTCGGAGTGAATTTACGCTTGGCGGAGACGTAAAATCACCTATTTGTAAGTACTGCGCATGCGCACCATAGAAAATACGCTCAGTAGCGTAGCGTAATTGTGACCGTATGGGCCATTCACGTATGTGTCACGTAAATACTTACGTGTGGGTGTGCCAATTTTACGTGCGTATACGTCTGA
>WWET01000094.1:443219-457322 GCA_011038615.1 Limnodynastes dumerilii | reverse complement strand
ATCTTGACAAAATACGTACGTTCAAGGGGTGTGCCGAGGGGAGTGTAATGAATTTACACGCACGAAAATACGCTACGCGAATAAATGTACGGCAAACGTAGTTCTGGATCTACCCCCTAGTAAGTATACAGTAAGGGCATGGCCAAGCAAGAGTCCCCAATTCAGAGGCCAACGCAAATGTAACATCAAAACAATTGTACCTACCCCAGGTTATGTCTACGTCCGGGGGGCTGGCCTTACCCCCTTGCGTTAGGATGTGACACTTTGCATTACAAATCATTTCTATATATAGTAATACTTTTCTTTTCCCATACCATAAGGAATAGTAAGTCTTCGTTCTGATCCCTACCTTAAATGTGTGTAATGGCCTAACCAAGCCCTTGCTGTATGATTTCCATGCACACGCGCTGTGTGCATGGTGGGTCAACCAGCGCAGAAGTCTGCGTCACGAGTGCAAATCTGTGGCAGAAAGCTGTTGGGCGTGCAGGCGCAAGAACACAATGGGGCTGTTTTCTGCACGCAGAGTGTGGAAAGCGGCCACATTGCGTACTTCTGCAGTTGTTTTGTTACATTTACATTGTGACAGAGGCACTCACAATAAAAAGACCTCAATTTACACTATACTACCCTGCACCTGTGCAGTGGCTTTGAGCTTAGCTGCTGTGTACCCGTTTGCTGTGTGCTTTTGGATCCCATGCAGCCCGAACAACTTTTTCAAATGCATCTATGGCTCACGTTATACATGCCGATTTGCGCTCAGTTCCGGATCAGGCCCATGATATTCCTTTTCAGTGTTACGGTGGGTGGCTGTGTAAGATCGGCATTTCTGCCGATCTGTGCATGTGCCGGGCAGATGTTGCCCGACGTAATCATGGTTTATATGGGCTCTGGATCATGCATCCGTAACTACAGCGTAGTTACGGAGGAAGTGGCGGGCTGCTCCGTAACTACAGCTAGGTAGGTGAGGGGAGGGATGGAAATTAGGAGGGGAGGGCTGGGTTAGGGCTTTACGTTCATGTGGCCGGCGTAATTACATACTGTTACGCTGGCTAAGTTAGGGTAGCCTTCAGCCAGCGTAGTGTGTAATTACACCGGCCACAGGGGGAGTGTTAGGGGAGTGCATTAGAGCTACGCTGGCTGTAAATACGAAACATGGCACAGCATAGCTCTGGGTCAGTCCCAAAGTGTATAGCAAATGGCTATGTAACAACTCAAAACAGCAACATCCTAAAAATTTTAAAGGCAATAAATAATTAAGTTTATTACTGTACAAATCTAGAGGCACAAGTATCACATCAATGCTGTAGTCAAAAGAGTTCATAAATAGTGTGCGAAAAGAAAAAAATACAAAAGAAACGGTCCAAATATCCCTAAGGCACAATGGCAATGATCATAGACAATGGGCCGTATTCAGATATCCGTTTTTGAGTGAAGTTCCATGCGTATTTTTAGGATCGGATCAACTGCGCATGCGTAATAACTTTATGTACGTAGTTTACGTTGACTATACACACGGAAGTGCCTAACGGACGTACATGTGAATCGCACTTGTGGACATATGCACGAAAATCAGACGTACGGAAAAATCAACATAAAAGTGGGTGGGGGGAGGCATTTAAATGAACGTATGGAGGCGTGGTTAACAAGATTCGCACGGACGGAGCACATATATGCACGTAAGTACACACGTATAGAACAGAGTGGTCTATGGACTCGTAAGTCACCGACAGCACATCCGGGAGAGGGGAGTGTCGGGTTGTTGGTGGGTGTTTCCTTGCTCCGTTCATGTGTATAATTGCATACTTTAAAAAAATGGATCTCTGAATAAGCCCCAATCTCTGTGTCATGTCCACAAAGCTGTTACCACAATTACTCACAATTGAGAGTAAAAAGGCCAGCTCTAGTGGGTAAGGGAAAAATGAATCCGTTAGAAGATCCGACAGCTGTTTTGGTGCTGTAGTGCACTGTCATCAGGGATCTAAGACTGCTATACTGGCTGCAATGCGGCAATTGTAATTTCACCTTCCATTATTACATACTGAAAATCAAGATCCAGTTTGTTTAAGGCATATAACTATACTAATACATCTTTTATGCTTTCACAGCTGTTGCACACTTCCTCTATAGACTGGAGTAGCTATCAATCACTTCTGACCTCAATCTGCTGTTTGCTACACAGCATATTACAGCTTTATTACCAATTATCACTTATTTTCACTAGAGTGCACTTAAAACTCAGATGGTTCTTACAGACTTTGTTCAAGCTTTTCCCTGCTCTAATCCTAAATACCCACTTTCTAATAACTGACTGTGACAGTAGGTTTATTATCTTTAAAATTATGCTATCAAAAGTCAAGGGCAATACTTTGCGCAAGTTCATACAACAGTGAAGCACAATGAAATTACATTCGCACTGTCATGCATAATATAATGATTTTTTCATGGAAGTATTTTTTGGTTATTGAATATGTGAAATAAAAATACTATATGTAAAAAAACATTAAATATAATATAAATATTAATATTTATTATATAAAAATAATATCATTATATATCATATCATGTTATTAGAGAATAGATGTAACAAGAATATCTAGAGTCTGTATATTTATCCCAAGCATGTTTAAATTGTTCTACTATATTGGCCTCAACCACCTCAGATGGGAGGCTATTCCACTTATCTATCACCCTTTCAGTTAAGTAACTTTTCCGCACATTTCGTTTGAATCTACCACCCTCCAGTTTATATTCATGCCCTCGTGTTCTATTACACCTTTTCTTTTGAAAAATGATACCCTCCTCTAGATGGTCACAACCCTTGATGTATTTGAAAGCTGCTATCATGTCCCCCCTCTCCCTTCTCTGCTCCAAGCTATACATGTTTAGTTAGCCTTTCTTCTTTGAATCTACCACCCTCCAGTTTATATTCATGTCCTCGTGTTCTATTACACCTTTTCTTTTGAAAAATGGTACTCTCCTCTAGCTGGTCACAACCCTTGATGTATTTGAAAGCTGCTATCATGTCCCCCCTCTCTCTTCTCTGCTCCAAGCTATACATGTTTAGTTCCTCTTGCCTTTCTTGGTATGATTTGTTACAAAGGTCATGGACCATTTTAGTTGCTCTTCTTTGCACGGTCTCTAATGTATTTATGTCTTTCTGGAGATATGGCCTCCAGAACTGAACGCAGTATTTTAGGTGAGGGCGTACCAATGATTTATAAAGGGGCATCACTACTTCTCTCTTTCTGCTACTAATTCCTCTCCCTATGCAACCAAGCATCTGACTTGCCTTTTTCATTGCTTTGTTACATTGATTGGCTACCTTCAAGTTACTGGAAATAATGACTCCTAGATCGCTTTCCTCCTCGGTAGATTCTAATGTAATGCCATTAAGGAAATATTGAGCCTTTGGGTTTTTATGTCCTAAGTGCATGATTTTGCATTTTTTGGCATTAAACTGCAATTGCCACATTCTTGACCATTCCTCCAGTCTACCTAGATCATCCCTCATTTTCTGTAACCCACCTGGCGTGTCTACCCGGTTACATATCTTGGTGTCATCTGCAAAAAGGCATATTTTACCCTCAATGTAAATGTAAATACTTATGTCCACCCACTATGTATCTTGTACACATGGGGCCTGATTCACAACTAAGTAAGAACAGGATTTTAGTGTGTATACTTAAGAATGTTTAAACTGAGCATGCCCAGAACTCAAAACTACACACTGAAACCATTTAAGAATGATTCACAGATAAGAATGATTCATGCTTGGGACTGTAATGATATCCACATGTGTGGCTTGAGGGCAAGACTCTTAATGCATATGAGCAGCACTCGGGCTACTAATATACAGTATGGGTGTTCCTTGAGACTTAGGAATGATTCACAGTTAAGAAGACCTTGCAGAAACTAACATAAGCACGAATAAAGATAAGAATGCCCCCTACCATTCTTAAGTTGACATCTGCATGGTTAACAGAGAGACAAAGTCTCATGCTTTTATGTTTGTTCAACACACAGCTGCTGTTATAATGAATGCATATGTTTGCTTTGATTGAAATAATTAAACGCATAACTAATTTGCACTTTGTGCATGATTTCATTGTTTGTAAACATTTTTTAAACATAATTTTTTTTAAATTTAACTTGTAGCATGTTTCCATTGTTCGTGTGTGACCTTGAGATACAAATTTAGTTTAGGTCTAATTTATGTAGATTTTTATTATTTTAATATTTATGTTATAAGAGCTTTGAAAGCTGAATGGTTCTCTCTTAATCCTTTAGTGAGTATTTATGATTTTAATAATTTACTACATTTTTGCGTATTGCGATATTTTACAAATATTTGGGTTACTTTTTTAATTCTAAAACAAAGAAAGTCTTAGACAATCAATCTGCTTGTGAATTGAATTATTTAATGAGTTTCTTTGCTTAGCCATAAATCATGAGGATATTAAAGATCCTAAATATATGTGCGATTCTCATTTGGGAAACAAAGCTTTTCCTAAATATATGCATATAGAGAAAAGAATGTTCTTAGGGCCTAAGAAGCTATGGGAGTGGTTAACATTTTTCTTTAGTATTTGTGAAACATTCTGGGCGGTGCATATATTTAGGAACGTCCCTAAATTCTTTCTTAAGTGTGAATCAGGTCTATAGTGAGTAGGTCAGACCCTCAACCCTGTACAGAGCGAGATATCCACATGAAATGCAGCATCTGATGGCTGCCTTTTGATGCAGAATTACTTGTACTCCACCTAGTGTATGTAAGTCGCCAGTCTTTATTAAGTCTGAATCCGGCCCAACAGTGCTAATGAAGCAGCCGTGGAGAAAACTTTTTACTAGCACTCCATACAATAGAATAAAAAGAACAAAATCACTGTGCTAAATGTATAAAAAAATAAATATCTAAACAAATGCAATGTGACTGCATAAATTCACTGCATAAAATACAGCAGCCGAATGCAAAACAAAACATTTATTTACTGAGACACTGTAAAGTAGATGAATGAATATAAAAAGTAATAAATCATGACAAAAATATAATTGTAACAAGGAATATTGGATTATACACAGGAGCCAATGGTTAGAAAGTAAACAACAGATACCAAGCAATAAGTTCAGGAGGGGTCCTAGGAATAATAATATCCCATTTGATGATCCGAGAGCACACTGATAAGGAAAGCCATAAATTAGCTACACATTGGTAAATAAACAGCGGAAGCTGTTAAGAGTGTCGGAAGATGAACTGTAGAGAGGCTGTTCACCGGTGGCTACCCGGGAATTCTTTCAGCAGTATTACTGTGGCATCCGTAGAATGCTAACCCCTGTGGATTTAGCACAAGTAAGAGAGCACTTTGCTACATAGCTGAAAGGTCTATCAAACAACACTGACACGTTTCATCCTAACTCCAAGGACTTTTTCAAAGCTGGATATAGGAGGAAATGCATCAGTCTTATGTACACACACATATTGTTACATCCGGAACTGATGTCTCCTGTTTAGGGGCAGACCTGGACTAGTTATTCTTATTTGTGGACATTACCATGACCTGCCCCTAGGGGCTGCTGTTTGACTTTGGTTGGACAAATTATAGGCCCATAACCTACCTACATCTGTGCTTTGGCTTTATATATCTCTTGCTGTTACTGTGTGTAGCATAATCTGCCTCCGCTTGTTCACTCTCCTACTTGTTCTCTAAGGTTCCTTGTCTGTTTTGATGTTATTGATCTTTGTCCTTTTTTTTTTAACCAGTGTCCATATCCTGTTTACCTTGCAAGTCATATGTTATCTCATCCCTGTGTACTTAGTCTGGAATCTGTTACCTTATACCTTTATACACTGTCTGACATCTATCATCACACACCTGTGTATTTACCTGAAATCTGTTACATTGTATTGTATATTGTCACTTTCTGCTCTGTACCGTGTATCTGTTCAGTTACTTTGCTTCCTGCAAACAACTCTACATCTTATTCTCCTGCAATTCTTGCATCAAACTCCAGATATTCATAACACATATATGCAATTAATTGTAATTAATTATACATTAATTGCACAATTAATTATAATGAAATAGTGGTCTTGTGAATGTTTTAATTTATATTTAATCTATTGTGATAGATTGTCTTATAATTGTTGCTCTGTTGTTAATGATATATATTGTATGTAAAGATAAATCTTCTTTTAAGTCTGCTCCTTCAAGATGTGGGCAACACACTGACCCTGATCCAGATCTGAGCGCAAATCTGCACACAAATGCATTTGGAAATGTGGCATAGTTTGCATAAGATCCAGAAGCACGTATAACCATGCCATTTGAATTTCAGGCATATATGTCACAAAGGGCACACGCACACTGCGGTTAAGCTGTAAGCAGATATGTGTCCAAATACGCAGCACAAGGGCAGTGTAGTATATTGTATTCAAAGCTGTTATAAATACAGCGATACGTACAGATGATATAAACAGAGCAAATAAAAAAGTATTGTTTTTTTAAATAAAATAAATGAAAAAAAAAGTGGTTGCACCAGTCAAACAGAAAATATATAAAAAAAATGTAAAGCAGCTGCAGTAATAAGCTACATATATACAGAAACTTTACACCAAACTAACCAGTATTGGGCAGTGAATAAAAAGACTGCCTAAATGAAGTGCACACCAAACAATATCAGACAAAATTCATAAAATTTTAATCTTTAACTAACATGAAGTGAAAAAAATGTATGAGACAACACCAAAAGATTCATAAATCACACTATACATGTCACAAGACAGTACACAGTAAAGTGCATCTCCGGAAAAATATGAAAAAAGTAAAATTAAAGATAAACTGGTGCACTTCCCTACATATCCTAATAGCAGTTCAAGGGCTTTTCCTAGCTGAAGGCTATGCTTCACCCTGCACTCAGGAGGGCCCAGATCCTTAGGTAAGTGTGACAGTGAAATTATGTACAGCGCGTGCATAATGTTACTGTTTAGAAGGTTGTGCGCATGTGCACAACCTTCTTACGCCATTGTATGGGTCGGCATACGTAACGTTTGTTACGTATGCCATAGGTTACGGGAGAGAGGCTGTCCCCTCTACGATGCCAGCTGTAATGACCTGGGGCACCCATAGGTCTGGATCTGGCCTAAGGTCTGTATTAAGACTCTCCTGTCATTTGAAAGTATTCAGCGGCCATATTGGGGAGGGGTCAAGCTCCCAAAGTAAAACTAGTAACCGTAGCAAGAAAACACAAGGCTGCGCTTCTATTCAGATATATGAAAAGTGTGCAAATGTATGTATAAATGGAGAGGTGCAGCCAAAGACCAAAAGTGACCACTCTGTAACTACAAAGAACTAGAAACAGGTCTGGCACTCCAAACAAACATTATATAACACTATGTGTCAGCACATACATAAAAAAGGAGGTTTAGTTCACAATATAGCTATATTGGGTTAAGCTCATCTGCCCAGCCTAAAGACACCTCCTGGGTGCCTTGTTCCATTCTGCATTAAACACTTTAGGGGAATTATTTAATGGCAGAAGACATGAAGACATCCAATACTTTAGATGTCTCTTAAGGATGTCATAAGGTTTTAGCCACTGGCTATCATAATAGACTCATATCAACACCCTCCCAATTGACTGCCAATTGAATATCTCTTCATGTCTACATTTATGTGTTATTATAATTTTATTTTATAATTCTCTAGTGATGAATTCTGCCTAGTTCTATGCACCTTGGTTACCTTAGCATGCATGGAGATGGGGTTTACATTAGTTATAGGGAGTACGTCTTGGTTGAAACTGTTAACGACTGTTAGTCTCCGTAATGTTGTCATATAATTGAAATTTAACATGTTGCTTACGTCAACTAATTCCATTGTTTGCCATATATGACATCTTCAAATAAGAACCATTTTAAGGCTATCTTTATTAAACATTGAATGCATGGTCACCAATTAGATCAAAATTTGTTAAAGATTCTAATGATATTTTGCACACAACATACAAAAAGTGAAAAGGTTCTTGTCGGTTTTATGTTTGAATGACTTTCTCTGCATCAGTTTATAGTTCAACTGCATTTGCTCAGCTTGAAAAATAATGTTTGATATCCTTGATATACATTGCAGTCAATGCTTCCTGAGCTAAATCGCGCCACTATAGGAGATCTTGCTGTGTTCTATATTGCCAAATCTAACCTCCTTTATCTAGAGTTCTAGAAAAAATATTAATCATTGCAAACAGCTCTGGCTGATTCAAAAGATGATGGTTTCTTTATGCATTTTTCTGTATTGATCTGTAACTAGACAATTTACAGTTTACTCTTAGCCTCAAACAGTGTCTGAGGAATAAAGTATATATTTTTTTTACAACACTACATTTTCCAGGGCCCAATAAAAAGTTATGGTCATCAAAGAGTAATGTCTTTCAATTATAAAAGTTTCACCCAACAACATTGGGGACAATATCTTCTTATTTTGTTTTCTCAGTAAAGAAGCTGTTTTGTACAAAATAGTAATAATAATCAGAAAATGAAGATTCTTATTAAATATTCAACAAAGATCCCTGTGTACCTTCACAAACAGCATATTTTAAAACAACAAAAGCACTTATGTTTTTTGCATATTATTTTCTTTAAATAGCTAGTTATGCAAGTATCTGTTAAAATTGTAGTACTTTGATACCTAACCCTATCAATTACTTTATTGCTTGTAAGATTAGGTATGGCAAATATCACAAATGTTCTGGATCATACCCTCTGTTACAAAATTATGTTTGTCTCAGCACTATTTGTGACATCTGTCTTCCCTATAATGGTCTAGCCAAATGACACATGCCCTTGATGAAGATGTACTGTGTGTCCAGGTCTTATCTCCCATATACTTTCACACCTAGCCAAGCTTCAAAGAGGCCTTCTGGAAATACATACAGAGATGTGACCAGTACCCGAACTTAGCACAAAGACACAATTTTTTTGGAGTAAAAATAATTTTTCAAATAACTGTGGGAACCCCTTATTTCTCAGGGATGTGATGCACCCTCATATGCATAATACTTGCAAATTAGAAATCTTTACAAGTTTGTTAAATAACAGCTTTTGCAAACACCTCCTATGTAACCATAGGTGACCAAACCAAGGATATGTATTATATTATTATCATCAGTGATGCACATACCCAGGGAGAAATATCTGAATTTAAAGGTAAAGCTACCAAAATCAGATAGGCAGTTATTTAATTTTTATATCGGAATAGCATTTTTATTTTGTGGGAGCCCGTACTAATAAAAAGTTGTATTACATTTATTACAGTTTTTTGTTAACATTGAAATGTATTGTAATTCGCATCTCCGCATGATGTTCAGCAATTGAATAGCAAAAAGGGTTTATGCAAATTAGCTAACACTGCACCAATCACGGGACGTAGAATTGGGACCGGATTCAGAGTTTTAGCGGCTGTGCAATGCGGATCCGCTAAAACGTACTATTCAGAGGTGCGTGTAAATAATTAAAAAATTAACCCCTTCCCCCCGCCCCCCCCTGCTGCTACAACATAAATAAATAATTCCGGCCGACAGAGCATGCTGATGCTTGTAGAACTACAAGCACCAGCATGCCCATGGATGCCAGGGCATGCTGGCACTTGGAGAACCACAAGCGCCCGCATGCTATCTGGCCCCCCCCTCCCACGGCAAAGCGGCGGCAAGCCTAGCAGGTTTAAATCCCTATATATACACACATATATACACGCACACGTAATTGTGTATATATATGTGTGTGTGCATATATATATATATATATATATATATATATGATGTACTTGCACTGATCTAATATGTAAAAATGTAGTATATAAGATACATTGATCCAGATTCAGAGATTGAAAAAAGAGAGGAAAGTTATTCCTGGGCAAAAGCATGTTGAATTCAGGGGGAGTCAGGTTAATTGTATTCTTTGCAGAAATGTATATTTGCATTGCTTACTGCACACAGATAATGACCAGCTTTACTTTTACATTGTTATTTAGAATTGGGATAGGAAACATCACCTCTCAATTCTAATACTGTTTGCAGCAGATGAAATATGACTCCCCTTCAATCAACATGGTTTAGCCCAGGAGTAACGTTCTTCTCTTATTTTCAAGCTCCTTCTTAAGTCTGAATCAGGCCCTTAATCTTGGTGGGGACCTTGGCAAAAAAAAACCCCTGTTGTCATGTTGCAAACTATGTCCTGCAAGCAGGACATCCCGGCGCTAATGACAGTCCCACTGTCATTGGGGCATATTTATACCCTTTGAGCAGTGTCTAAATTCTCGTTTCAAATGCTCCCTGCAGCTTATACAGGGCCTATCACCCTCCGCTCCGTCCTAGTGACCACACATGGGCCTAGCTTCCAATACTAACAAAGGGTCTAACATCCTAACTTAACTCCGGGCCTAGTGCCCACTGAACAACTTAGAGGCTAGTGCCCAATTTAGCACCCAGGCCTGACAGCTAGACCTAACCAGGGCTTAATGCCCTCTAACAAAGGGCCTAATGCGCTTATCTAACACAGAGTCTAGTACCCTTTATGAGTGAAAACACTATCTGAAGGGCCTAATGCCCTGTTCTACAGGGGCCTAGTGCCCCTCTACCTGCGACCTGTGCCCTATACTATAGGGACTAATGCCCTCTTTCATGAGGAACTGACCCACCTCAGTGCCCTGGTGATCCAGTGGTGTGGTGGAGGAATAGCCTCAGTCAAAGCCTGAACTGGAGTACAACATTAGAAGCAGTGGTGATTATCACTCCTGCGCCCCCCAGGGTGCTGCTCATTGCCCAGGGGTTGACTGCGCAAGGCAGAAGGACCCATCACTGGTATTGGTGCTTCTCGTTGTCCAGGGGATGTGGTAACCTTCTTCCTTGTGGTCCAGTGGGGGCTAATCAGTGCCCAAGCTTGCCTCTACATGCAAGATAGGAGACAGTGGAGGCCTAGTGGTGTTCTTTTGCAAAAGGGCACTCCACTGCCTCGGTTGCTGTCTTCTACTTTCTCCACTTCCACAGTCTTTCCTGGGGGGACACAGTCCTCCTCCTCTTCTGCCGGCCTCCTCCCAGTGATGTCTGGTCTTTCACCAACTTTGGCCATTTCTGTCCATTTTCTTCTGCTCCCTCCTCTTCTTGGGAGCTCTGTCTTCCTTCTCTTAACTGCCTTTTGCCTTCTCTCTTTCATCTCTTTTGGCCACTACACACTGTTACCAACCCAGACAGCGGTTTAAATACCCCGTCACGGGGGTGGATAAGAGCAGTGATGTGGCGAGCTCGGATTGGCTCACCATGGCACTGCAATGCACCCTAGGTGCCGCAGGGGCGCCTGGGTGTGGTGCTGTGGTAAGCCCTGATTGGCTCACTGCACCTGCCCCTACAAAGGTGGTCACCAGCAAGATCTTCCAGTGCTTGGGACGGCTCGCTACCGTCCCCTACTGCACCGCTCAGTGGCAGCCACATTTTGAGTAAATATAGAGGTTTACCATAACAGAGGTGGGGATGTGCTAGAATATTAGTTTGGATATTATATTTGGGCTCCAAGTAAGAGTAAATTCCCAGGAACCAGGACTTAATGGACAAAATTTGGGCTCAACAATTACCAGGCACCATGGGGACAGAGCTAAAGAAGAAGTCACATGCATTTTGTATTGGACTTACTTGTGGCAGTTTTCTCCTTATGCATTACAGGACAGAATTCTGGATTCCCAATCTGTCCTGCTATGTATTAAGACAGTGGGGTAGGACAGAGCTGGAAGTGGAAGTGCTTCTACTTTGTGGGAGAAGGGAAGTATTCAGATTCCACAGTAAGGGCTGGTTTCAGCTCATAATGCAATCCCCATTTTACACACTGGACAGTGCAGAAATGTAGGGTCTGCCTAGCATAACTACCATACACCCGCACAGTAGTTAGGAAGCATCAGGGATCCAGAATCTAACCTCCCCTCTGCCGTAATAGCTGCGACAACTGAGGTCTGAATGTGGTCCCAGGTTATCAGGGACCGTATTCACACTTAAGTAAGGACAGAATCTCTGTGTGTATTTTTATGATCAGTTAAACCGCGCATCCTAAGAACCCAAATATACGCAAAGAAATCATGACCGACTGTTTCACAAACATGGATGTCTGACTTAGGACAGATGTACGCATCGGCACTGATTGAGCCTGCATGCGTGGCTAGAGGGGCAAGACTCTTAATACAAATGAGCAGCACACGGGCTTCTTATGTACAGTATGAGCGTTCCAACAGAGTTATTACTGATTCACTAGTAGGAGTGCCTTGCGGAAACTAACATACGCACGGGAAAAGTTAAGGTAGCCCTCCATTCATAAGTTGATGAACCGTATTGGTTGCAGTGAGGCCATGCGTCTTCTCTTACTTAGTTCAGCCCACACCTGCTGCGTGTTTTTAATAAATAGATGTGTTGTTTAAAATGAAAATAATAAAGGCTCGTTTTTAAAATTCCTTTGATGATTTTACATTGTGTGCAAGGCTTTAACCTTGTAAAGGTATCCATTTTTTAAAATTACATTTTTGTGACCAAACACCATTAGATTTACTTATTTAACCGTATTGGTTATTTGTTTTGTTTATCTTCTTTAAATTGAACATTTTAAAAGGTTTATGAAACTCTCTATCTGTAGTGGATCATTGTGTTTATAAGTTCATGCAGTATGCATAAGTTTTTAAAAAAAAACAACAATAAAAATATTTTCATTTCAGAATCATAATTAGTGTGTTTAGTATCTTTGAATTATAAACAATTTTAAGCACCTACGCCCCCAGCCGTTTCACAGCTAATTAAGTCCGAACGGACCTAAATATGCGCAGCAAAGATCTACATCCTTACATAGCACTCCCGACACAGGGGAGTGGTTAATCAGGTTCTTTATTTCTTTGAATCGCAGATAATTAGGTAAGTTTGCAAATTTACTCTTAACTGTCAACACGGTCCAAGGTCTTTACTGCTCAATGAACTAATCTTACATGTTGTTACACTTTTATGGCTTACAATTTAAGGATTCATAATAATAGTGCCAATTGCATAATACAGGCTACGGTTATATTGCTCTTGTGTTTATGAAGAAATCATTTGAAATTGCAGTAATTCAATATAGACGAATATGTTTTCTTCATCTAATTTGCAATATATTTGAGCTGATGGGTGCTGTTCTATTAATTGGAGTGTCCTTGGATTTAAGCTTTCTTGACCCAGACTACAGACCATTGGTTTACTTGCATTCAATGCTAGATTTGTATTACACCTTATTGTTACTCTCCCAGACATGGGGCCGTATTCAGAGATCCATTTTTGAGGGGAGTTGCATGCGTATTTTTAGGATCGGATCAGCTGCGCATGCGTAGTCACTTTATTTACGTACTTGACTTAGACTATACGCGCGTACATGTGAATCGCACTTGGGGACATACGCACAGAAATCCGATGCACGGGAAAATTTACATAAAAGTGGGTGGGGGGGCATTTAAATGAACACGTGGAGACGCGGATATAAAGAATCGAACGGACGGAGCTCATACATGCACGTAAGTACACTTGTAAAGAACAGAGTGGTCTATGGACTCGTAATTCACCGACAGCACGTCCGGGAGAGGGGAATGTCGGGGTTGTTGGTGGGTGTTTCCTTGCTCCGGCCGTGCGTAGAATTGCGTACATAAAAAAACGGATCTCTGAATACGGCCCATGGACACATCTCTATTCATTCCTTGATGAAACCAACAACTTCTGTTCACATCTATAATGGTGACAGTTTCCTGTGAGTTACCCTGACTTAAATATTAATGTTCTTCTGTGTAATTTGTGACATTTACAGCATAACCATAGAAATATACCAAAGTATATAAGCAGCGCTCATTGGGCCTGATCCAGACCTACGCCCGCGAGCGTAGCGTATGATTGCCTGGGCGTATAAACTTTCACGCCCATGACACTCCCATTGATTGTACCGACTTACGGCGGCTGAACCCTAAATTTTTTTTTTCAAGCGTCCGTGCGAATTTTCGTACCGATACGCTGGTCGTACGGGGCTTAGCACGCCCATACTGTACAATTTAAATGGCTATCCCCGCC
>WWET01000094.1:404830-415616 GCA_011038615.1 Limnodynastes dumerilii | reverse complement strand
TTCCACTTATATTTTATCCTAAAAATAAATAAATACATTTAAAATATTAATTTCTGTAAAAAAATAAAAAAATAAAGAAAAAAGCTAAACTTACCTGTCCTGGAGACGAGTCCGACTCTCTGTGCATGCAGTATACGAAGTATGAATAAAGTCTCCTGCGATGAGCCCAGAGATCATCGTGGGACCTCTCAAAGCAGATAAGTTTTGGTAAATTTAATGAACGAAGCTGCCAGGCTCACTGCGAGCTGAAGCGACCCTGAAACAGCTTTGTTCATTAAAAAATGAAACTAATCGTAAATAGAGCCCTATCTATCTATCTATCTATCTATCTATCTATCTATCTATCTATCTATCTATCTATCTAGCAGCATGGTAGCTTAAATCGTTAGAACATTCTGCTTACATTGTTGAGATCATGAGTTTGGATCCTGGACAGCGTGTGGAGTTAGTATTTTCTCTCCCTGTGTGGGACTCTTGACATGATAGTAGGCTAATTGGCTGCTGATCAAGTAACCCTAGTCTGGTTCTGTCTGTGTGTGCATTATGCAGTTTAGCCTGTAAGCCCTTTTTCAAGTTGCACACATCTGATGTTACACTACAGATCTCCTTTTTTCTGTACATTAGGAGATCTGTCTGATAGGACATCACTCCACATGCCTATTACCAGCAAGGGGGGCGGGGATGGGCATGCAAATTATGAAGAACTTAAGGTAGGGCTCTGGACACATAAGAGGAGAGTAATGTGGAAGTTCACTCCACTCTCATGTGGGGACTTGCAGACCTCATAGCACATGGAAAAGGCACAGATTTCTGGATCATGTCCTATATACTTACATTGTGTAGGTCCTCCTCCTTCTGCCAAAACAGCAACGACCGATCAAGGCATGGATTCCACAAGACCTCTGAAGGTGTCCTGTGATATCTGATACCAAGATGTAAGCAGCAGATCCTTTAAGTCCTGTAATCTGCAAGATGGGGTCTCCACTGCTCAGACCTCTTTTTCCAGCACATCCTACAAATAGAGTTCTGAGGATTTTGGAGGCAAAGCCAACATCTTGAATGCTTTGTCCTATTCCTCAGTCGGTTCCTAAACAGTTTTTGCAGTGTGGCATTATCCTGCTTAAAGGGGCCACTACCTTTAGGGAATAATGTTACCATGAAAGGGTGTACTTGGATTGTAAAATGTTTATGTAGGTGGAACGTGTCAAAATAACATCCACATAAATGCCTGAGTTACCAAAGTCTTCCCAGCAGAACATTGAGCATTGTAACAAGATAATTAATGTTACACAATTCATCTGTCAGTGGTTTTAATGTTTGGGATAATCTGTCTATACTGTTTCCACAATCCCATATGATGTGCCAAATCATTAAAGCTAATTAAATGCTCGAATGTGTCACTTTTTGTGACCAATACTCTACTTTTTTAAACTTGTTATGTACTTTGCTAAAACTGAAGTTTGTGTCAGTTATTTCCGAGTATAATATATTCATTCTATGGGTAACATGTATACCTGACAATAAATAGCGCTTGAAAATTGGAGAAAACTACAGCAGGATAAACCTGGGCAGTTGGCTGATATGAACATTAAGGAAAAATAAAGAAAAATTGTCCTGTAAATTAACCTTTCCCTGAAATTTTAGTATGCAGCACTATAAAGATGAATTTTACTATGAACCTTACAAAACTTATGTATTTTAGTAGAAGTCAATCTTTTGTGAAATATATAGAAAGAAGATACAAATCAATGATGGATGATTAATATGTAAGTGCTGAGTAACACCCATGAGTAGTATCACTGAGTAGAGACGGGGAATTATTTGTAACCCAGATGACTAAGCCCTGAATTCTGTAGGAGACAAATAACACATAGATGGTTGATCTGTACATTGCAGTTTAGTTGGCTGGGTCAAGGACAGTATTTGTAACATGATGTCGCTAAATAATGTCATATGCTATCACTCTTAGCCAGCCTTATGCTATCACTCTTAGCCATTTGCTAATCCCTAAGCATGCATGGTTGATACTGGTTGCCCAACCTTTAATACATCTCCCCGTTCATGAGTGTGAATCAAAGCATCTCTCCCTGCAGTTCTGCCCATAGGGCATTTGAATCAGGGCCCACACACCTGTCCCTGCACTCTGGGGGCCCCACCAGTTTCAAATACAAAGGAGATTAGTGAGCTGTGAATCTGTGTGTGATGCTGTTGGGGAGTAGCAGTGGGGGGGTTGGCTGGAAAGACTATCATTACTCATTACTAGAGGTTTGGTTTGGGTTGGGTTGATTCCCTCTGCTATTACTCCCTTGAAGCATCATATACAAAACCGGAGCACGTTAATGATATTCTGTAGCAGATGGCCGCTATAGATAGGGACTTACCTACAGGAGGTTGTACGCTGGGCAGCTTCCAGCTCGGATGTAGTACCAGGATGGATTGATCTAGAACTGTACACAGCCACAATGAGTACAGAAGAAACACACATGGGCTGCATATAAGAACTATTAATGGTGTTCAGATATCATTTGACTGCCTGCCATCTGTTTAGTTCTCTTCTGTATTTGAATTTATAAGCTCTGATTGCTGGTCCAAAGGATCACATTTTGAACATAATACTGCTGAATGGCGGCGACTGTAACATTGTTTGAAATAGGCCAAAATGAAAAAATTACAATTGGGAATGAGTATCTTTCTCCCCGTTCCCAATATTAGGAACAGAGGTCCGGATTCACAGTTACGTAGTTTTCGGCTTACGTACATTGTTTTTAAGAATTGAGATACTATGCATGCGTAGTAGCTTAGTTACGCTATCTACGTACCAATTCTGCTGAAGAAGAATTAGGCTAATATCAGGCTGCAGGAAAGGGAGTTTTATAGTTAGGAAAGGGTTAAGGGTAAGGTTAGATTAGGGTTACTTACCTCTTGGGACAGGGGTTGCTTTCTAAAATGTAGACTGCCGGCAACTGTCGGTAATCTGCATTCAGCTGTAGTACTATAGCCTTCCATTGTACCAGCGAACCACACTCTACAAAATTTTAAACATGCAAACCTGTAAAGTTTTTCAAATGCCCTTTTTAACTACGTCCTTTCCAGAGTTGTGTTTTAGCGCAAACATGCAACACTAGATCAAATGTATAACACTTCTGCGTTACTTTTACATCACTTGTGCCAAAACTCTGGATCAGCTTCAATTGGCCTGATCCAGACCTACGCTCGTGTGTGTAGCGTATTAACGCCAGAGCACCTATTATGCACGACAATAGGAACTCCCCTTGGTAATACTAACTTTTGCTTTCTTACATCCAGCAAACCCTACCCTCACTTTTTCGAACATAACCGTGGGTGTCCATATGCTCATTGCATAGTTACGACGCTTAACACGTCCATACTGTACGATTTAAATGCCTCACCCCGCCCCCGGTGCGTATTAATGGATTTCGTAAGGCAGGCACGAACCTAATACGCTCACGGCTCATATGCTCAGAATTTCTCAGCGTAAAATCTGTCCCACGCATGCGCAGTAAGTACAAAAAGCCATTTTTACGATTATGCTCGTCGTAAAAACACACACGAGCATAGACCCAATGTCTTACTTGCTAGGTAATAGTCTGTTGTAAAACAAAAAGCATTTTAGGACAAGTTAAATATGGAACCTATTAATTAAAATAATATAAAAAGCACCAGCAGCCATAAATCATACTCTAGTACAATCTCAGAGCAGTAAGAGTTAAATTACATCTTTGCTGGGCTAGACTCGGGCGACATAAACATACATCAGGCTCAAGCAGGCTGACTAAAATTCAAAGCTCAGAAAACGGTTTTAGCAAAGTGATATAAAATAAAAATAAAGTCAAAATGGTAAAATATGCACTGCAAATGATAAAAACAAACAAAAGGACTGTTGTCACATTAAAGATACTTTTATTTTCTAAATATTAAAACATATTTCATATATTTTCTTCTACTTGCATCACTGCAAGCCTTGTTAAATAGGATTTCTTATGGCTCTTACTGCCAAAGACACAAGAAATCTGAATCTAGATGCATAGAAAGAAGTCTTGTCCCCTATGAAATCTCTTTTATTTTGCCATTTTTGCTTTTTGACCTTATATAAATAGATCCTTTAGTTACACCTGAGAGACAGATCAGATGTGTATTATTATTACATGTGCAATTGAGGCAGGCTCCATGGCAACCCACGTTTTACTCATCACATGATTCAGCCTTGTGACTTCCTGTCAGGCTGTCAAATTTCACTCACCCTTTCATAATATCATGAAGGTAAACAGGTGAAATGACCTAAATGGTAAATAGGACATGACACCTGTGGACATTAGTTTTCATTCTGTAAAAATGTTTTCAATAGCTGTGTGTTGAGCACTGTTAGAAATATCCGACAGTCGAGATGCCACCATTGCCTGATGCATACTATCACTATCATTGTTCATTGGAACTTGGCACAAAGCATAGCTGCCAACATTTGAATACAATCCTCAGGGACATTTTGTTGCTGGGAAGGAACATCTCTAGTCACGCACAGTGCACTAGACAGGCA
This sequence comes from Limnodynastes dumerilii, assembly GCA_011038615.1. NCBI lineage: Eukaryota > Metazoa > Chordata > Amphibia > Anura > Limnodynastidae > Limnodynastes > Limnodynastes dumerilii. The sequence continues at coordinate 411,061 of WWET01000094.1, read as the reverse complement.
TATCAGGGATTTTTGGCAGTAATTCATAGTGTCCCATGCCAAATGCAAGTAAACAAAATATTTATTTCAGTTTTTATTGTGATTTATGTAGGATGTGGTTAGATACGAATAGTACCTCAGTTTCTGTACTTTATCATTAATAAAACAACATAACAAATGAAAATGACAAGGAAAAAAATACTAGGAGGAGCTGCTCCTTTGTGTATCCCCTAAAGTATTGCAAGATTTCTTGGCTCATAGCAATGTTTGTTCATTTGTAAAAGAATGTGAGATGTTGGAGTGGGGATAGAAAGCGGCTTCATGCTGTAACTTCAAATGTATTATCCTGAAGATTGCTTGTGCTTTTTCTTCTGGCTTTCATTCAGCAAAGTCTGAACAACTTAGTGAAGTGTTCAGGGCTTCGGAGAGGCATAGAAGAGCAAGGGTGCCAAAAAAAAGTAACCATGGTAATAAATTGTTTTCCATCAAAACGTAAAAAAGGAAGGAATTACGGCTTTCAAATAGAATTAAAATTGAATTGCCCTTTAGTGCTTCCATGTTTAATTGTAAACCTGACACACTGTCCGCATTGTGCAAGCTAGAAAAGTTTGTGTATGAGACAAGAAATGCCTATCACTTGTGCTAGCAAATATCAGAGCAAACAAATATTAACCCATTAATGCTTCTCTATTGAAGTTTTCTTGCCAGTGAATACAACATTAAGCCTTGCTTCGTTCTTATTGAGGTTTTTGGTCCCAAATCACCAACTCTGTAGTATTCAGTTTGTCTGCAGTAAAACACCTGTAAAAGTAAGTCACTATTTAACATCTATCATTCAAAGGATGCTACAATAAACATAGCTAAGTGCTAAGTGTGTGTGTGTGTGTGTGTGTGTGTGTGTGGGTGTGTGTGTAGCTAAGAGATGAATCAAAGATAAGCATAGACAAGAAACATAGAAGACAAAAGAAGATTAGAAGGTGAGTAATTACAGGTGAGATATAGAAGAAATGGTAAAGAGAAGACAAGGAAAGAAACTAAAGGGCTGGGATCCAGACTGATGTAAGTGCTTGAACTTAGTTACTCCTGGGCTAAACCATGTTGATTGCAGGGGGAGTTAAGTTAATTGTATTCTTTGCATGCAGAAATATATCTTTGAATTGCTTACTGCACACAGATACTGACCAGCTTTACTATCACACTGTTATTTAGACTTGGGCTGGGAAGCATCACCTCTCAACTCTAATACTGTTTGCAACAGATGAAATATGACTCCTCAAGCTAAGGAGCATATAAGGAATCAAACAGTCGCTAAGAGTGACTATCTTTAATATTTATAGTGAAATGACAGTGGTGCAGCTGTGATCATATGCATTAGTAACAAAACAGAAGAAAAAAAGGAAGTCACTATAGCGCACGCTCATTGATTCTTTACTCCATAAACACTGGTATTGTGTTATAAATGTTTTAAATGTCATTTATTCAATGTTAAAAACAGAATACAAAATGTAAAAATGAAAGATAAGTGAAGTGAGATAGAAATAAGTTATATTTATTATATCCTTCTATAAGATAAAGTGCTTTAGTGGTTTTTGTTTTAAAATGTATTCTATACTGTATGAATATTTTTCTTGGGTTTAAAATCCCATTTTAAATAATATATTATTTTCGCCCAGTATAGAATATAGTTCGAGCTGCTAATCACCTTTATAATTGTTTGTTTATTATTTGTTGTAAGTATCCTTTAAATAATTTACAAAAAATTATTAAATAATTCTCATGGGAGTTAAATCAACTCATAATACTTTTTAAAATTTACATTAGGCAAAATATAAGAGAGATTTCATTAAGTTATATAATATTATAAGTTTAAAGATCAATATCAAAACTCCACATCCAACAGAAGGAAAAAACTCACCTCATATTGCCCTTGTTCATGGTACAATTTCCCCAGATTGTAAAGGCAACTGGTCACTGAACTTTTATGAGCATTTGGATCTTTTAAATTTTCATCTGGGATTTCTGAACATTTTAAGAAAGTTCTTTTGGCTTCTTCCATTCTTTCCTGATTCATAAGAATTATACCTGTATTCAAGTATGCGGCTGTAAAAAATATATGTTTAAGGAATTTTTGATTAGTAATCAAAACAGCAGCAGTCAAAGTTCCGTAAATATTAAAAGACATTTCAAATATGAGGCAAGTACCCAACAAAAAAACAATTCCCTACAAGTACATCAGTGGCCATAAAAGGAAATTCTTGCTCACGTGGCCTGCCAAAGATTTTTTATTTATTTAAAGAAAAGACCACCATAGAAGATTGGTGGTTTTATATTATATGCCTTTCATCTCAAAAAAACAGTGCCAATTAGAATGCCAGTTGTGATGATGGTTTTGTGGTGAGGTCTTAGACCTTCATCTTATTTTGAAAAAGACTGTAATGATAATGATATACAGATGTGAACGACGGAGATAAAATGTAAATTCATTACTTACATGCCAATGTAGGCCTGCTACCAATTGCTAACTTGTAGTAGTGAAGTGCCTCTGAAAATTTGCTGTTTTCCTGGAGCAATAAGCCTCTGTAAGAAATATAATAGAAGGCATAAAATTATTTGGGTGCACAGTGGGGGTGTAATGTTTGGGTAGAGTATATGCACTGTATCTGTAGGACTGTATATATGGAGAAGCGAAGTAAAAAAAAACAGATGGTAACCCTAGAGTTCACCTCTCCCTAAAAGTGCTTTGCGTATGCGCCGGATGAAATCAATGACACAATGTTCACGATGTGCCTGCCAGAAGATGCCAGCCATTGCAGAGCTAGGAGAGTCGGCAAGTGAGAAGTCAGAAGAGCGCCACGGAGGAGGAGGGAAAGTGGCACACAAAGGTAAGTAAATAGAATAGAGGCTGGAGAAACATGATGAAGAATACTAAGGGGAGCTGCAGGCACATGATAGGGAATACTGAGGGGTGTTGGAGGCACATGATGGGAGATACTGAGGGGGGGCTGGAGGCACATGATGGGAGATACTGAGGGGGGGCTGGATACTTTGCAGGACACCCATACACAAACCCTGGCAACACATGGACCGCCCCCCAGCGACGCAGGGACTGCCCCCCAGTGACACAGGTACCTCCCCCGGCAATGCAGGGACTGCCCCCAGCTATGCAGGGACCGCCCCTATGCTTTTTACTTTTCTCCCTGAAATGATTTTTTAAAAGTAGGCAACCATGGGTTTAGCCCAGTCTGGATCCAGCCGAAAGTAATTAAAGAGACAGTGGGTTAGGAACAGTGGGCAGATTAATTGCTGAAAAGAAAATTTGGTCATAACAAAGCACCTGAGAAGTTGGAGAGAAGAATGTTTGGAGGGGAGCTGGAGAGAATAAGGTGCGTACATGAACTGTAGAGATGAAGGTGCGTACAGGAGCCAGAGAGAAGAAGGTGCAAACAGGAGCTGTAAAGAAGAAGATGCTTAAAGGAGCTGGGGAGAAAAAGGGGTGTACAGGAGCTTTAGGGAAAAAAAGGTGTGAACAGGAGCTGTATAGAAGAAGGTGTGTACAGGAACTGTGGAGAAGAAAGTGGGGTTGGGACTTTTAATTTAACGCAGAAGTGGTTTGTGTTAATATTTTCATTTTGGTCTGAGTTTGGGAGAAATGTATTCTTTGGGGCAATTTAGAGATTTTTTAAAATACTAATTATTAATCACAAGTGATGTTTTACAGGGTTACTATAAATAAGTGTAATATTCATTTTTATTTATTTTTCTGAATACAATTCATTTAGTCACCAGGGCAGACCCACCGCCACCACATTGACCCTCATGGGCACCACACTAGCCCTAACTCTCCCTTCCCCTAAGCCATACCCCTAACCCTCCCCCTAACACTAAAAGTCCTCAGAACTCAACTCTCCTGCGGCAGGTCCAGTAGCGTTTCCGAAAATGAATGGGTGAGTTTGCATTATACTTACCCATTCTGAAAAAAAAAATCTAAATGGCTGCCTATTCAAACTAGAGACAGCGGTAAAAGAACTTTCTTCTGTCTACTTCTGATAGACAGCTATCATGCCGGGGACTCCCGCCGCCTGTGACAGGTGCAAATATTTTTACATAAACCTTATTTCTGAAGTGTTTAGATCTTTTCAGTTAACATCGAACTACATACTGGCTTTATAAAGTTCCGATGGAAAAAAACGCGTTGGATGTTTTAAATGTTGGACTTGGACTTCTGATACCTATTATATCCTTTAGAATTTTTCAGGAAATTTGGTGCTTAAAAATCTTTTACAGGACATTGGACCGGATCCAGACCCCCACATGTTTTCCATACATGCGGGGGTCTGTTCATCCGAGCGAGAGAGGGGAATGCATGCCCCCTGTCACTCCCCTCTCTTGTGCGGGCTTTATGGCAGCTTATGCTGCCATAAGCCTACCTTAAGTCAGTAGTGCGAATCAGCGGTCCGTATGAGCACCGATCCGCAGCAGAGTGGAAGCCCCCTTCCACACTGTACACTTTGCATGCTTCCCTCCACCCGCTTTAGGTGGCAGAGCGGAAGCACAGCGCATTTCACTATCATAACCCTAGTGTAACATCTGGAGGGGCGCACCTTGCGTGCGTAAGTGACCTGATGTTATCATGTCTGGATCCGGTCCATTGTCTCTACTGGTATGGGAATACAGCTATCATTTATGTAAGGTGGCATCCTTTTGTTTCACTTTTTCATTTCGTCACTCACCGAGGTAGGTTATTGGAGCGAGATACTTTCTTCTGACCAAGACTGAGTTTCGGTCCCTATCACGTGGAGATTCCATTTCCATTTATCTTCAATCAATTGCCAACTAACCACAGCACCAATAATATCAGGATCGACATATTAATCTGGTATCAATATACTGTATGTTATACATTATTCCAAGTCATTACTACTTCATACATTTTTAAATTGTGATTTTTAAATGTACTTGTTTTTACTTTGAGTAAATTTATATGTTTAAAGTACCAATTGTCCTAATATTATTGCTCTTCAGACATTCTAGTAATTCTCTATTTAAAACAAGCTGCTAACTATCACATCATATTTTCACTGCAAAGCGCAATCTTTTAGACCTGGTTACATTTCACTCCCTGTTTCCCTCATTACACTGCTCCCTAATCATACATTTCCCTCTCTGTCTCAACTACATTACAAGTTTTTAACTCTTGTCACGATAATTGCAAAATGATAACTTGTCATAATATCACATTTGATTAAAGTACGCTAAATTTTCAGCATCTAAAAGTAACAGTAGGAAAATATGCTAAGGTACATTGTAATGTCACATGAACCCTTGTCCTTTCTCATCTGCTAGTTACCTAAAATGTGCACAAGCATCTTTCCAGTAACTATTTAAGCACATCTTTCACAAGTAAAATTGAGAGAGCCAAAGATGTCTTTCCAGGAGAAAAAGTCAAGAAGCGCAACCCCAATTTCCCTGCCTCAAAAGTTAACTCTTAAATTATATAACATAAAATGAAACACACAAATATAAGCACAAAAGTGTGAAAAACAATTCTCTCTCTCTCTCTCTCTCTCTCTCTCTCTCTCTCTCTCTCTCATCATATCTATGTGGTCATGTGACATGGTTGTTTTCATATTGTGAAATAAACAGTCAAAACATTATGTAAAGATATCATGGGTTAGATTTACTAAGCTGGAAAGATAAGGTGGAGATGTTGTCCATAGAAACCAGATTCTTGCTCTCACTTTCCTTTTACATACTAGATAATGCACCAAGATAGATCCCACCTTGGTGTCAGAATCTGATTGGTTGCTCCACTTTTCATTCCCGCAGCTTAGTAAATCTGGCCCCAGGAATGTGACATATGCAGGTTCAAATGCACAGTATATGCAGTACTTTTTACAATATCAGTCCAATAATGCAAGATATGACAGTCCAAATGTATGTTGCAGAATTTACTCCACATTAGCAGTCAGCAGATGGAGTGAGTTGGTGTCCCGCATGCTGCACTGTAGATGGTAAATAAAAGTCAGCCAGCAGTGTAGCAATGCACACAGACATACGGGACCGGATCCAGATTTAATATTGTCAGGGATTTACGCACGCAAGGTGCGTAAATCACCTGACTGAACTGGAGCATGCACCCTCCAGATGTTACGCTAGGATTACTACAGTAATCCTAGCGTTTAAAGAATCGGACGGAACTTTGTTCCGTCCGAGCCCATTTGCGTTCAAATGGGCTGTGCTTCCCTTCCGCCC